>ML682038.1:310737-439430 GCA_007922195.1 Podocnemis expansa | reverse complement strand
TCGATAGAACCACGGCCATTTCGAAACAAGCTGTTTGCTTGTTTCAAAATGGCCATGCGTCGTGTGGCCATGGCACTTCTTATTTCGAAACAACCTCTGTTGTTTCGAAATAAGAAGTGTGTGTGGCCATACCCTAACAGCAAATCAGAGCAGTCGTGAAGATTCAAATACTGGGAAAAAGTGTTTCCCATAGCCAGATTAGTTTGGGAAATGCTACTGTAGCATATAGCTGTAGTTTTGCCTCTCTTTCCCAAACGGGGGGGAAAAAATCTTCTTTAATGCATCTTGTTCTGGACAGTTGGCTAGTATTCAAACGTGTTTGGGGATATAGGGTGGGTGATTGGAAGATGAAAAAAACCTCAATGAAGTGCTGTTAAAAATTAGCCCAGGACACAGGATAATCAACTAGTGTGAGGGTCCTTATGCAGCCTGGAGTGTGGTTTGTTTATTCAGATTACTGAATTCAGCAACATGGATTTTTTCAGTGTACCCATGACTTGTCTCTCAATTCCAGAGTTCTGTTTTGCCAACTAACCCTGAAAGAGAATCTACTCAATATAAAGAACTAAGTACTTAAGGCCTGGGAAGTCTCCTGCTGTACAGACTACACAGTTTGTTGGGGCCCAGTTGCTTTGGTTGACTTTCCTGCTCATAGCTTTCAAGAATACATTGCCTTTGTTCTTCCTGAGATTCGAATAAACTGCAAATTCATTTTAAAGTTGTCCTTCTTTTGTAGGTTGTATAAGTTGGCTTTTTTATAGAAGAAAATAATTGATAGTCTTTCAAGAGTACTCTGTCTGCCACCTTTAGATGTGTTCAGAAAACTGTGGGGAAGCCATAGATTTGTGAGGAAGCCCTTTTTGTGAGAAATGATTTCCTTCACACTCAGCGGGGAATGTTTCTGAAGTTTCTTGTTATAAAAGCCAGTTTTATGAAGCTCTGTATACTGTGTGTTGATTGCAACTTAATTACGAACAAGTTTGCAATGTCCATAATCCCCTTCTTGCTTAAATTCTTGTTCATGCAAAGTGTTTATGTAACTTTTCCTATGAAAATAAAAGTTTTGAAGACACCCAAACTATGGACATGATCTCGGGTGTGCAGTTCAACAACTTGAAAGTTACCTAAACAGAGGTGATTCTGTTGATTTGGTTGTTCTTGCTGATGTGCAAATTCTATGTTTAAGAAATTTGGGGTCTTTACAGTTTTAGTATTTTATTAAATCTAATGCTGGGCTCTAGGCAAAGTTTTTATGATGGAATATTAACATCACTTTTGGCACATTAACATCATTTCTGGCAGAAGTTTAGAAATTAAAGAACAGTCTGTAGGATGAGCAGGCAGTGGCCTCTTGTAGCTTGACCCAAGTGTCATTTTCCATCTGAGCTGTCTAGCTCAAGTTGTGGGGTTCAAACCCTGCTGTGAGGTACTTTTGGCTGCCCATGATGGAATTTTGTGATTGCACTTTACTTTTTAAGAGTTGTTTGTTCTATTAACACAATCAATGAGGAAAATATCTTTAATACCAGGTTTGTTGTTAAACTCCATAATCTGTCAATACAGACGCCTTGCTGCAAAATACAGGACTTCTGTATTTTGATCACTTGTCACATATTGTGTGTTGTACCTTGGCAGAGAAGATTCAGCTGTATGATTTGGTCTCCAAACTCAGTAAATCTTTTGGGATTTTCCCTCTGTCCTCCTACACTGAGTTAGAAATGAAATTTCTCAAGGATAAAAGGGAAGGCTGTTAATTTCCATTGTATAGAAAAATATCTGATGATCCATCTCATTACAAGACTCTGAGTTAATGTGTCTGTGTGTATTGTTTGCAAAACAGATAAATACTGAAGAACACATTGATGCACCTGATGAGGACACAATCTCCTGGGATCGCAGTATTCCTGAGGACATAAAGAGAAAAATACAGCCGAAAAAGGTACCAGCCGAAAGTGTTACAGTGTGGATTGATCCATTAGATGCTACGCAAGAATACACAGGTGGTTGTTTGTTTTTTGTTTTGTGTTTAACTGAGCCAAATGTTGAATTCTTACTTCTTTTCTATAAGATAGGAAACAATAATTAATAAATGTTTTTTCAAGAGAAAATTTACATGAGAGTTGTAAAGTAGTTGCTTATTAGAGCTGTTGTGAATTAACTGAACTACTCTTAAAAAAGGTCACAAATAGCGATCTTGGTTATAGCTGTTTTCAAAGCCTAGCACTCATTCTATTGCGTGTTTGTCCAAAGGCTGAAATGGATTCGAGATTCTGTGACTAAGGGACACTAAAATAGATCTCATGTTTGTCATCTGGTGCAGTTGACTAATACCCATTTCTAATGCTTGAATAGCCACTGATGCTAAATTCTAAACAACGTATTTTAAATTCCAGTTTAATTCTTTGCTCATGGGTCTCAGACCCGTTCCTGGACTTGAATTAAGGAATGGACATGCAATTAAAAATGTATTACATAATTGTAAATCTCCCCTTTTCTCCCAGAGGCTTATGATGCTTTATTTGTTTTCTTATGCACTCTTCCTATGTGAAGTTGAGCTAATTCATGTCTGATTTCTTATCCTTCCCTCCCATCCCTTAGAGAATCTCCGACAATATGTCACTACTATGGTGTGTGTGGCTGTGAATGGTGAACCAGTAATAGGAGTAATACACAAGCCCTTCTCAGAATATACAGGTACCAGCATACTACTTTCTCTCTCTTTTCCTGCAATTTTCATAGGTATGCAGTCAAAGCTTTATAGTTGAGGGAAAATCTGTAGTGTTAAAGAGTACAACAGTAATTAATACAGGAAAACAAAAATGTGTCATTACTTATATAGTCATCAAGACTGGGGCCCCCAAAAACACATGGGAAAAGTTGGTCTTTTTGAAATAAAAGACTGCTCTATGGAAGAAACCATAAAGTGAAAATATAGTTGTCGAGAAAGCTCTCTCCATCAAAACAGTAAGAATACTTTTCTGAAAAAAACTCCTTACACATATAGGTCTGTATTCTGTCACACTTACACTGAGTAGCCCTCTGCTCCCACAGGCAGTTTAGCAAGGTTCCTCAAGAGCAAATTGTTTCTTATTATGAGTAAGGCAGCAGACTCAGGACCTCTGTGATCAGAAATACCCACAGAAATTTTTCCTCTCGTACCCAGGGAGTAATTCTCTACAGAGCCGTCCCTGTTGTGGCTGCTGGACCTAATCAAAGTTTGTGCCCCATGGCCTGGCCAGGTGCAGTGTGCTGTCCGTTTGGGGTTACTCAAGATGGCTGTGTTGAATCATTACCAGCAATTCACAGCAGGTGGGAACCCAGTCTATGCCCACCTGGGGAAACACTCTTAAGCCACCTGATGCTGGCAGCACAGGTGCTCTGCTCTGGGCTCCAGGAGCATCACTGTGTCCCTGAGCAGGCTAGCAGTTTACATATCCCACTCTGTTACGCTCAAGAACCAGACCCCTGTCCTCTGGACCCCTCAAGTATATCAGCTCACCTGTCCAGAGAATCAGTGTACCTCAGTTCACTGGGTTCACTTTAATTCAGCACACTCCTTAGCACAGGCTGTTTAGACAAGTTTGCAATAAAAGCATCTTGATCTTTATATAACCTTGAGATAAAGAGTCAAATACAAACAAGTGTAAGGTTTTGGAAGCATGAGGTTGAAGGTAAAAGGAAAACATGAGATGCAATTTTTTGCCTGTGCTTATTAACAAGTTACTTTCCTGTCTAGTAAGACATTTCACCCAAAATTAGTCCTTGCAGCACTTCTTTAGTCATCAGGCATGGCAATTCCAGTGCCACTCACTCAACTTTGGCCCTGAAGTCTCTCCAGCATGATAAACAAACCTGAGCATCAATGGGGTGGCCGGTGTTGTTGTTTCTCATTACAATCAGCAGTAAGCCCTGGCTTAATGCACGTGTGGCTACAGGCACCACTGTTAATAACTGATATGTTTCCATCTTAAACAATTGTTTTAAAGACAATATTTTACTGGCAAACAATCTGTGTATTTCAAACATGCAGCACTCTCATACAGAATCCTCTGTTGAAGCATTGATAAGGATGTCAGTTTAAATATTCAATGACTGCTGTTAACATCTGAAAGGCTCAAACAACACAGCAAATGCTGAGCATATTTGAAAGAAATAGCTTATATTCCTCAATAGTTAAAACAGAAACCGGTCACACACTTATCTTTTCCCTTAAGCCATACTGACCTCTAGAGTCTACAGAAGTCGTGTAATAGCTTTGACTACCACAGCTAAGCTTGTTCAAATGAACTGGGTTTTCCGCATATAGGAAATGCAGCATTGTGATCCCCCCCCCCCCCCCCGCCCCAAGTATTGTAGTCTTTAAGTGCTGACTTTAATCCCAGTTGTTTATCATTAGCATTTTATTTCCATATTTGTGTATCGTGGCTTTTTCTGAAGCAACTGCTACATCTTGTAGTTGAAGTGGTGATTTTCTTTCAAACAAAAATTGTCATTTTCTTTGGGAATTAGCTATATCCTTTCTTCATAAAAAGACATCTGCAAGGATATCTCATTAGAAATCTTCAAGAATGGCACCCAAATAAGATTTTTTTTAAAAATGCGCACAATTAATTCTACTACTCAAAATTAGGGTTGAAAGGAGTCATCTTCTAAACTGGAACTGCGATAACACTTTTTCTTCTTGATTCTTCTCTTCCCCATATATCTATATGTCTAGATATAGATATAGATAATTTAAAAGGGAGAGCCATGTTTAAAGATTACAAGTTAAATCAATCTCTTTGGCCCTATAATCTCAGCCTCTTTACTGTGTTGAAATCACCAGCTAGAACACCAGATTGGTTTTTTGAATAGAGCCTACCAAAGGTTGGTTTTCAACGAGTGATCTAGAAATGGAAGGCTGTGCCTCCTGAATTTGGTCCCCCTGAATGAATCAATCTGTTTCTGAAAATAAACATTCATATTCTTTTCTCTTGATCTGAAAGATGACAGTATTTTGTTGATTGGTGGGAAGGGGAAAAATGGTAAAATTTCACTATGCCTTTGAAATACAGACATTTTAAAAGAATGAGCTGAAGGTAGTTTCAGGGAACATCATCTACATTACATCCGCCTTTGAATCTCATTGAATTTTACAATCATACTTTTTCCAGTTTTACAATATTTTACTTTTATAAAAGAAAACAGCTAAGCCTAATTAAACACATGATTTAGCATGCCCTAAAGTTCACAAATTCTAAAAAGAGATTTTTGTTTCCCATGATGTTAATTCTAACAATAATAGGAGAAGTAACTTTGGCAGAAGCATTATGTGGTTTTTGTTTAAGTTAGCATCTCTTTAATTGTATCACTAAAAGAAAAGATGTCTTCCAAATCCTCTAATGGCATGTATGTTTTTGTTTTTGTTTTTTTCAGTTTGGGCAATGGTGGATGGTGGGTCAAACATAAAAGCTCGTTCCTCCTACAATGAGAAAACTCCCAGAATTATTGTGTCTCGCTCTCATGCAGGAAGAGTAGAGCAGATTGCACGGCAGACATTTGGAAATAAAACTGTTATCATCCCAGCGGGTGGAGCAGGTTTGTTATTTTTAAGCATGCCATAGATTTCACTGCTTGTGGGTTACTTGGTAAGGAAATGGTTATTAAACTGGAGAGTGACAAAAACAAGTAATTTGCAACAGAAGTATTGTCCTTTATGTACCTACAACCCAGATTTAAAATTTATTTTGGGGAGCCACCTGCAGATTGTGGGGTGGGAACTGAGTGATTAAAAGCACCAGTTAGTTGGCAGGAAAAAGGAGTAAATTCCCAAATATTAGGCACAAAATGAAACAACAAAAAAGAGAGTACTGGGTGCATGGAAAGAGGAACATTGGGTGACACTTGCTGTATCCCAAATATTAGAAGAGATCAGAGTGAAATTGGCTGGTATGTTAAGAAAAGACTGGTAATTGTGAACAGAATCAGGAGTAGTGACTGTTTTATTGGCATGACAAAAGAATAAAATGATGATACAGTTTCAGGTGTACCAGCTGAAAATTAAGAAAAAGGAGTTAAGTGGTCAAAAAATCTAAAGGTCAGTACCAGGAATGATTTGACTACAAGTAGTAAACAAGTTGGTTAAAGCTTTTTTTTATGCCAAATATTTTGGCAAAATTTGGTGCATGATATAAACAGATGAGGAGGGAAGCACAAGTGTGAAGTGATTATCTGCTTTTGCTCCTGCAAAATAGAGGTAATTTCTGAATTTTATAAAAGGACATCTTCCAATTTCTTTATATGAACTCCTGTATCTTTTAGAAAGAATTCAGTTAACAATATCTCATGTTGATGAGTGGTCCTGGGTAAGAGAATAAGTTTAAAGTTGGCCTATGAGTAGCAAAAGAGAGAGGAGTTTAATTGACACAGCAGTTATTCCATTCCATTTGGTTGCATATAAAAAAAGAGGAAAGGTTTTGCATGAATGAAGAGGGTTAGTTGTACTGTGAAATGAGCAAGTAGGGAGCTTTGTAAAAGAATGAAGCTGATCAGTTAAATGAAGAAATCTCATTACACATAGAGATCTTTATGAACTGGAAATACATTTGATATGCATATCCACTAGAATTAACAGAATGGTACATTTGAGTCAAGTGGAGATTAAGCACTAAAATTGTAGTAAAGCAAACAAGCCCAGGAATGAAATGTTGTCATTTAATTAAATGCATACTCAATCTGATTCTATTGATGCATTTTTTTTTTTTATATATTTCTATGTATCTGACAAACCAGTAGAGGATGGTGCAAAGGAGACAATCATGTTCGAAATAGGCTTGTTAGATTCAAGTGTGACAGTAGCGGAAAAATCTTATTTCAGGACCTTGCAGGAAACATAACAGAAGATGAAGGTTTCTGCTGTATCCACTGTTACACTCCAAACTAACAAGATACAGTTAACTAAATCATTTTTGTTACCCTTTATTGCTAAGTGGCCATGTAATTGTTAATAAATGTCATCGTTTTGTGATGTATTGGGAAAGTGGATGTTTTCATTAATTGCTGTTACCTTTCTAATTTTCTAGGCTATAAAGTTTTAGCCCTCCTTGATGTGCCAGACAAGAAACAAGAAAAAGCTGACGTGTATATTCACGTGACATACATCAAGAAGTGGGACATATGCGCTGGGAATGCTGTGCTGAAAGCATTGGGTGGTCACATGACTACCCTGACTGGTGAAGAAATTAGTTATACTGGTTCAGATGGAAATGAGGGAGGACTCCTAGCCAGCATCAATATGAATCATAAAGCATTGGTTGATAAACTCCCAGATCTAGAGAAGGCATCACATAAATAAACATAATGGCCAAGGGCACACAAATGCTTCTGCAGCTTCAAAATGTTCAACTTAAGGAAACAGGTGGGAGAAGAGCCTGCTAGGGGACTGGGCACAGAGGGCCAAGGCAACTTAATGTGTTTTTTGGGAAACTACAGATAGCATCGGTTTCTTCATTGGTGGTGGTTACAACTTCAAAAATCAGGAAGGCGAGTGAACGGCCTCATTCCATCTTTCATCTTTTGAGACTTTTCCGTGCAGTTATACTCAAGGTGTATAGGCAGTATATATTTGTGAATACAAGTGAACTAAAAGAAAATCCAGATGGGTTCTTGTAATAATTTAAGAGGTACTTTTCAGATGGATTCTCAGAACCCTTCACATTATGTTACATTAGCTCTAGCAGCTTGATATTGAATCAGGTACAAGAAAGGATTGATTTATTAGTCACTTGGTAACCCTGTAATTTACCTAGTAGGAAACTTACGACCATGAGTTCCATATTCCTTTGGATAAAAAGCACAAGAAAGCAGCCACAAATGTATATGCAACAACAGTTCATCTTTGACAGAATAGTATTTTTGAACGATAAGAACGTTCTGTGTTAGTTTGGTGATATTTTTTCTGAAAATTTAAACCAGCTCAATTCACATGAGAAAATCATGAATATTGATGGCTTATTATTCAGAATATTTATTTCTGTATATCTTTTTAAAAGAAAAAAGTGGTTCCTCGTATCGGTTTTTAATGATTTTTTTGTCCTTATTTCCATTTGTAGTGTTAAATGTGCATGCTGTTTTTTTTCTCACGTGAAGTTAGGACAGTGTTGTCCCTGTAGAAGCAACCTCATTTCTTCTAATGTCTCTTTGTTCACTCAGACAAACATAATTATTTCATTGGCAACAGTAAGTAGGTGGGTTAACTTACAATATGGACTTAAATGAGCATTTTTGTAGAATTCCAGCATTAACTTTCTGGTTCTTAAAAGTTGTCTTGTATGATTTCCTTTCAAAAGATGTACTCTTTCCTTCTTCATTGTACACACACTAATTCTGAACACTCTGTGACTGTTTACCTTGTACATTCCTGGAATTTGGCGTTGTTACATTTCCCAGTAATCCAAAATGAGAACTTTTGGAGGAACCTGTGGCATATCAATATTTCAGTATGAAAGATGGCACTTTTCAGTTAATTCCACTTCAGAGTTTTAGCCCATATGGGGAGAAACACTGGCCCTTTGAGATCAGATAACTAATAACTGTGCCACTAATGTCTCAGTCTTTTTCTTCTGAAAATGTGAGCCTTTCTCTGGGAGTCATCTTCAAAAGGTGGAAGAACAATATTTAATAGAGGTTGTTAAAATGCACTTTTTTCCTCTTTAATGCATGTGGGTAAGAGTCTCATCTTGCCAAGGAAGCCAAAATTTTAATTTAAACATGTCTTTTTCTTCACTTCTAAGTTGATTCAATAATAGGATAGACCGTTTATGCAGAATTTATATTCCCCTGGTAAAAACTGTAATAATGATCACTCTAATAATTAATGTCACTCTAATAATTATCGATGTGGTAAAAGAAGGGTGACTGTCTATAAAGTAAATTTATAGCTCTTCTTAAATCAAGAACTTAAATACATCAGTGACTTCCTCATGCTACAAAATAAAATGAACATACCCCTTTTTAGTTGGCAGAATTATTCTGGACAATTTAAATTGCAAATGTCCCTGAAGAACAAAAGTCAGCTATTTAGCAGTGGACAATATCTGTTTTGCCCCCCCGGTCCCTCTCTTGGCTACTTTAAAACTACTTGAGGTCTGATAAAAAGACAGCCCTTTTACTACCAATTTAAAGAACATGGGTTAAATTTACCTCTAGAAGTAGCTGAAGTTAGCATATTAATGAAGGCTGAATGCATCATAGAGAAAGGGCATGATGTGTTTAAAATTATGGCAAGGATTTATTTTGAAGGTTTGGGTTGGGAAACCATGTAAATTTTTCCTACTGAGTGTGTGACTAAATTTGATGCTGATTCTGCCAGCCTTACTCACATAGAGCTAGACTGTGGTTAGACTACATGCTCATGCAAGGAAGTAAGATGGGACAATTCCCCTTACACCCCTACATTGGCTACTTAGATTTTAGTTCAAGGAGAAATAGCGGATATTCACCTGGTTAATCTCTCCCCAGAGCAGGTGATCAAGGAATAGGCAGATAAAAAAGAGCCACTTGCTGGCCATAGGAGCTAGCCTTGGCTCAGTGAGATGGGTGCTTGCTTATAGTTATGGCATCAGGCCCAGATCAGTCAGCACCTTGCTAGATCAAGTGTGGGTATAGGCCAGCAGTAAATTACTACTCCATAGAACAAAGGAGGAGCCTGGGAAGGGATTGTGATTCAAGGGTGTGCCTGAGTTGGGACAGCTTTCACACAGCCTCTTCAGCAGGGATGGTCAGAAAGTCCTGCAATCTAGCCCAGAGCTGGCAGAATTGAGTCCTTGGTTAACATTAAATTTTCTGATGTTTTCATATTAGAAAAGCATAACTTTTGCACAGACCAGCTAGTATTTACCCATGCTTAAACAGTGCATATCTGCCTGTATATCTGAGTATTAGTGATGGAACTAAACTGTCTGCACTGTTCATTGTACCACATTTCTGCAGTGTCTTTAGACGTGGGATTAGCCCAGATTGGATGCAACACAGTTTGGCCTTGTCTGTTTGGCAGGACTAGATCACATGATCTGCATGGTAAGGGATCATACTGTAACATTATCCTCAACAAGGGCTGGAGCACAGGTACTTACTTTGGTTACAGCCCTTCATTTGCTTTCAGGTAAGGCTAGCAAACCAAGTTGTGCAATGGCAGTACAACCTTTAGGCATGCTGCTGAAAAATAACATTTGTTGCTGCTGTTCTAAAATTCAAAGGTGCCTGTGACATCACTGATTAATTTCTGTAATTCCCATGAGTGACTGATCAGGCCATTTTGAGCTTTGAACTGTTTGTGGCATGCTGAACAAGAGATGCCTCTGTGGGTTACTTGATTAACAGCAGCCACACTGTTGGCACTTCTGCTCTCAGAAGTTTTCTTGCACTCGGAGGCTATGTCTCTAGTATGGATGAGACTTTGCTAGATAGGGTGATCGTAAATGAGATCGCTCCAAAACTCTAGAATGCCTCCAGAGTAACTTGGAGTCTTTCAAATATTTCTTCTGGCCTGCCTGAGGATCCTTTTCCTTCCTTTAGTTCATCATAAAAGGTCTTTGTCAGTTGCTTATCTGACATTCTGATGACAAGGCCTGCTCATCTCATCTGTGATCAGAGTATGGATGCTTGAAGTACTTTCCTGTATGAGAACCTCAGTATCTGGAACCTTGTCTTGCCATCTTATCCTCATCAGTTTCCTCAGACAGTCCCCATGAAAGCGAATCAGCTTCCTAACCTGTCACTTGTACAACCGTCATGTAACTTTTATAATGCAATTGGGGCCTCAAGCAGTACCATTTCTTTTCATTTAAAACTTTTTTTAATCATAGCTACTAGAAGGGAAGTGTAGGATAATTATTTTATTTTGGTACTGGTTTTTATTTTAACTTGATTTTCCAGTCAACGTGATAAGACTTTAAAACAGCTTGATTTATAATATACCTTGTCTGTGTCAACCGTAGTTCACAGTAAGAGATGACATAGATGCTATATAGCATGGTACCAAAAGTTCCAATTTGCATTCCTTGAATGCCAAATATTTCTAAATAAATAAATGTGGAAATAAAAGGACTGAATATTGTGCCTACAGAATGGCTTTGGATTTTACATATTTTTAACCATCTAGCAATTTGGTTTGTTTTTACCCACTACCATTGCATAGATTTTAGTGTCTTAACATGGATGGATATAATCAGTTGAAGTGAGGTGGGGGGGGGGGTGTCTGCTTGGTTTTCTGTTTAATTTCGAAAGCAAACTGGGGAAACAATTTAGAAAAATTGACCAGTGGTGGAGTAGGGAAAATAGTTACATAGATTCACCTTTTGGTTTTTGGTTACTTATTGCAATTCTGCTATATTGTATACCATTTCCTTAGATCAAAAAACATCAGTCAGGTCAACCAACAAAGTGTTATAATGGATGTAATCTAATTGTACAAGAGCAAAATTTCCACTGTTAATAAAAAAAAAAAAATGCTGCAACACACTTCAGAAGTGGACAGTCTATTCTAGCAGGTCTCCAACTTCGTATTGGTGACCCTTTTCACATAGCAAACCTCCCAGAGTGACCGCCCCCTTGTAAATTAAAAATACATTTTTTACATTAATACTATTTTAAATGCTAAATTTATAACCATGTTGTTTAAATGAATTTACCTTTTCTCTCTGCTTTTAATTTAAGACTAAAATATATGTGATTGAATGGTTACAACCCCCAAGTTTTTAAAACCCCTGGTTTTTCTCCTTCCATTTTAGAAGTGAGGGTGCTGGATTGTCTGTCAGCTGAGGCCTGCAAGTTCACTGATACTATTGCATTATGGCTCTAAATTTTTAATAAGATTCTCCCTCTTCTTCTTCGAACTTCTTTCTAAAGTAAGGATTTTAACTGTGCCAATTAAACATTTTTCTTGAGTGTCTAAATGGCATTTTTCATTTTGGGGGTGAGGAGGAAGTGTCAGTGGATGATCTGCATTTATCTTGAATGGGTTCAGGTCACATTAAAACTAATAATCATACATTACTATTGCAGTTTCAATCTCTTGACCCAAGTTATGTATGATATTTTTACAGTGTAAGTGATCTTACATTTTTTCTTCTGATTTATCATCTTAATTTGTAAAATTGGTCCATCTCCACCTACTGACTTTTTAAGTTCGAGGCAAGATTATCTGATAGCGTTACTGATTACTCCTAAAGGTTTCTGGAACTTGAACGACAATGTTTTTATTGTGGTGGTTTAAAAAGAAGTGCCAGGACATTCTGGGAATGAATTTGAGCTAGTAAGCAGCTATGTTCCATCTTGAAATCCATACCAAAGGGCACTTTAAAGCCTGGAACTATTCCTTAACTTGTGCATAATTTTCAGAGGCCATGCTAGTTTCTTCAGTTCTCCAGCATGTGATTTTTTTTGCATTGCTGATAAACGTATTCCCTGGGTCTTGTCTGGCTGTAGCTTTTAATGGGCAGGGCAGTCATTTGGTCTTTGGCCTTCGATTTCTCATTTGCAGCCTCTCTGACTTTTCATGATCTTCTATTTTGCGTGGGGAAGAAAAATGAGAATTTGGAGGTAAAATGGCAGTTTGAGGAGGCAGATGGGAAACATCTGGGCCAGGGCTTATCAAGAATTATTTGTTTAAGACATAAGTTTAAGATGCAGAAGGAACAGGTGATAGAGTACAGCAGAGTAACACAAGCAGTCTAGAAAAGAGTTCCCCATAGTACTATAAAAATCAGCAATGAAACTGAATAAATAAAATGTGAGACTTGTGGGAAGAGCATAATACACTACTGTAACTTCCCACCATCTGTAGATATTATGCTCACAGTGTTAGTGTAGCATGCACATAACATATATGTGTTAGCATATCTGTCACTTCTGTGGAAAGACTTTAATTTAAAAAACCAAATTATTTACACCGTCAGCTAACATTTTGTTCCTGTGGGTGCTCGGAGCTCCCATGCTTATGACCCATCAGCTCACCATAAAGATACTACTCTTACCGACATCAGTACAAAATTCCCACTGTGGTTCATCTGGGAGGAGTATGCGAGATTATCCAAAGAGTAAATTAAGATAAAATCTCCAGATACAAATATTTGTACAATAAACAATCTACCAAGTTTAATTATATTTGTCTCATGACTTCAATTCACTTTTGATATGACTGGAGGTATTTGGAATCAGAAGATCAACAGCTAATTTTTTCTAAATTATTTGCTGAATTTGTGGTTACTTTTGTAGTGGTAGAATCTGATTCCAGAGAAATTTATTGTCGTCATTGAATGTTCTGTATCATACCTGCTTCTTTTCTTTCTCCAGCAATGTTCAGTGGATAGTTTATAGAGGAAAATCTGTAGCAGCTCAAGGACAGGCACCCTGGAAATCTTCCCTTAAAGGCCCAGCAAACTATCTGCATTCAGTGATTGTGTACTGAATTAATAGGCATTCAGTAGATGAATCCCGTTAGACCATCTTGTTGACTTTGCACTTCTCGAACTGTAAGTGGGAACTTCAGTTGATTTGCGATTTTGGTTGTTTTTTTGATTTTCTGCTAACTTATTTTCAGACATTACTACTTACTGGGAAGGACAGGCTCCATCAGCTATGGATATCCCCATCTCCACTACTTGGTTACCATGCTGGGGAATTTGCACTAGCGAGAGGTTCTGGCAAGTGACACCAGAGCCTGGATTTGAGATCTATGCTGCCAGTAGCTTTTGGTTTTGTACTTTGTGCCTCAGGATGGTGTGTTTCTTATTACCTAAGATTTCTAAGAAGTACCTTTCTGTCATGTTCGTGCTTTCAGATGTTTCTTTTCAACTTGATCTCAAAGTTTCCCTTTTTATAATGTTTCAAGTGTGAAGTTGTGTGTATTTGGTAAGTTTACACACATTTCACAGTGATACACTCTGGCTTTAACAGACTCTAGTCCTTCATTTCTTGGTATCTTTGAAGAAACTTGCTGTCTGTCATTGAAATCCCCAGTATTGTGCTTTTACGTGACAGTGGAGTAACGTAACATAAGTAAAATGAGCTTGCATACATAATACAGACAGAGCTATTTACTTAGGGAAGTCAAGTGCTCTGCTGGACTTTGGTTTAAATTGTTTTTCTTTTTGGTGGTTACTATGGCAAAATGTTAAGTATTGATTCTCTAACTCAATTCAACAAGATGCCTGTCTTGAACACAATACTGCCACAGCAGGAATACAACTTTGTTTTTGTAACTGAGCCTTTGAAACACCAATTGTATTCTCCATAGACCAGCTCTATGGTATACTCATTTTAAACCTATGTCTGTATTTCAGATGAACCAGATGGGAACCAAACTCCTTGCAGTGGTTTTCAAGTTGAGGTGGAGGGACATAATTCTTACTTGGCCATGTGACCTAGGGAAGTCATTCCAAGCCTAATTCCCCTCCCCTCCCCCCGAAGTATAAAGTATAAGCAGCTTCCATTTAGAGTCTATTTTTCTTCTCAGTAGGGCAGAGGGGAATATTAATTCCTTTGGAATATAGCTGTTCACACCAGCCAGTAGGTGATAGACCCACATGGATCACAGTCTCTACCATAGATTTGCTAATAAAGTGAAAGACTGTTCAAACTTGGTGATTTCTTATTTATGCTGAGTGTCATTCTGGTTTGTTTCCATAATTCTTTGACATCTTGTTAAATGTTACAAATACTTACCTTTGCTTTAACAGTGCTCTATACTTCATGGATTAAAACATGTAATTGCATGAACCAAAACAATTGTAATAAATCAGGAGATGCCATACTGTCTCATTGCAATAAGCCACAAAAGGGTGTCTTAATGTGCTGTTGGAACACCCCTTGCTACTTGGGAGTCTGAATTCCTAGTAGATAACCAGTAGTTCTAGTGCCAAAAGCCAACTAATGCCTATCCTGGAGTGGCCAATTGTATTTGACTGTGAGGCTGTTGAATTTTAAAATCTTCGCATAGGGAGGATTTCCTCATGGATGTTTCTGCTGTGAAAAATACTTTCCTAACTGAAGGATAAGACAAGTGTAGGGGCAAAGGAAGTGCTATATTAGGCACTCCTTTTACCCAGCTTAAAAATATCAGGAGGTTGAGGAATACTGGCTATCTCCTTTGTTATGGTGACTGCTTCCAGACCAAGCACTGTTCACCAAAAATGCGCAGCTGGATGCTCAGCTTCTGTACATCTCCCCACATCCTACCATGTTAATTCTGCCAAAAACAGTTTTCTGGCCACCTACTTATAGGGATTCAGGAATGAACTGGAACACTCAACAATGAGTAGTGGTATGCAATGCAAACTTGCATTTATTTTAGTACCTCTGATGCAAGAGCACTAAACGAGCAGGGCTTCTCTAATGTGTCAGAGTAGGGGATGGCTGCTTCCCTTTGGCAGTTGAACAGACCACTTCCCTGTTCCATTCCTGTTTGCGTAAAGCTCCTTGTTGAAAAACTGTCTCTGGGCTGGGAGTACAACATTAGGCCTGGTGCAACACCAGCAACAGATTACATAAAAGGGTAACATTAGGAAAGTATTAGTGGTTGTCATTTAATGTGACTAGCTGCTGGAAACAAAAGAAAACCAGCAACATGTTAGCTCTCTGTGAGCCAGTTTAGGATCTAACCCTGTAGTGATTAGCTTTTCACACAGGGTGCATAAAAACAGTAAAGTTGTTCTCTACTGTATATTCTATATGAGGCTGTTTGCTTTAGCATCACTTTACTGGTGAAGGAATACTGACACAGTACACTAGGAAAGTTCTCCTTGTGTGGACAGACCTACTTTGGCAGAGCTGTCCTTTGTACCACTACAGGAAAACCACCATCGCTGCCACCTCCCTGTTCCCTCCCTCCAGAACAAAAGAGGTTAGACTGGTATAAGTGCAGTTTTGCTGGTATATTGTGCCTACACGTTCAGTTTTTGCTGGTGTAGTAACGTCAGTCAGTGGTTACATGTTGTCCCAGCCCTGACTGATAGTGCTGTGCTGGCTGAAGTCTGATATAGAGCAAGTCTAAGGCTTGTGAAGGGTAACATCAGCAGTGCCACACAGCTGTACAAACCAGAACAATGGAAACCTTGAGTAGGTCCATTAGCTGTAAGATGTTAACAGATATGAACTCATGGTTAAAAATTAAGCAGCCAGGGGGAAGAGTGAAGAATTTTCATAAAGTAATTCCTTGTCTAAATATTTACTGTGCTTTGAGACTTAAAAGTGACTTGAGAACAACCACAAGACTTCCTCAGAAGGTAGTGGTCATTGTTTTGAGGCAGATGCCCTGGGCTGACTCCCCAAGGACTATTACAAGCCAATATACTGGACTGACATCGTAAAGAGAATCACCAAGGTGGTGTTTTTTGTTTGTAAGTTTAAGTGCTTCAGAGTGAGGAAAAAATTGCTAGTAAAATCAATTGCAAAAAATTTGCAAAGCAGAGGAAAAGTCTACCAGAATCAAGCAATTCCCCTCATCTGTATTTCCTTTCTTACTCACCCTCAGGCTTGGTTTATTTATCTCTGCAGCTGTAGTATAAACAGTTTAACAAATAATAAAACAGTATTTCTTACAGATTGTGTGGGGGAAAAACGTACCCCAAGAGAAACATCAGAGTAACAAAACTAATATGGATTACCTTTCAAGAGTAAGGCAACAACCAGCTTCCTCACTTGCACAGTTAATTCAGTTTGTTGCAAAATTTCAGTAATCTCTGGTGAAGTTTGAATCAGCATAAAATCTTAGTTCAGGAAGGCAAAACTAAAACCTTGCCTACATGGGAAGGGGTTATTTTGGCACTATGGGGGGGGGGTAAATATCATACTAGTCAACCACCAGTAAAAAAACAATGTGTTGACACTCTTACTAAAAGGATTTTTGTTTTTCTCTAATATATCTTGAACCTCTTCCCAAATAGTATAAACTAAATGCTAAATTTACTCTTATTCCAGAACAAGAATGTTCATAGGAAGCAGTTATACCAGTATAGAGTCCTATCTTAAAAAACTGTTGTCTTAAAGTAAATTTATGTATACAAGAAGCTAGAAACATTGTTTAGGCCACTAGAGGGCTATATTTTTCCATCAATGCAATGAACACGTACAGAAGGTTAACTAAGATTCTGCAACACAAACAAGGAGTCCTGTAGCACTTCTAAAAACTAACACATTTATTTATCACATGACCTTTTTTGGGAGAAAATCCCACTTTGTCAGATGCTTGAAGATGTGGAAGTGAAATTAAAAAAATAAAAAGATTCTGCAAAGATTTACTCGTGTGCTTAACTTTAAACATGTCAGTCATCTCATTGATTTAAAAGTAAAGCATATGTCTGCATCAGAGCAGGGCCTGATTCAAAGGCTTCAGTGATTTAAAAACAAAAATCCCCATCTCTTGTTCATTCTAAGATCTACACTTGATGCATAAATCACTTAAAATAGATTGGTTTTGCTTCAATAAATAATCAGAATAAGAGTAATCTAATGCCTGCTCAAATTTACATTTGTGTTATTTTTTGTTTGATGCAAAAAAAATTTCTAACTCCATCTTTCCCAGCATGTGTGTGCTCACACATCCTCTCACTCCTGAATTTCCAGCTCTGGATTATCACAGAGGAATTACCCTTTAAAAAAAAATGAAGTTTAGCCTTTTATACAAATATCTTTATTTCCCCTAGCTTGGTTTAATCACTATATATGATTCTCAAACTATAGTCAGTCTGTACTTTGAAACATAGTAGGTAAAGTATTTTGCTTATGGAGTGGCCTTTTAACATGACTTTATGTGAGTTTTGGAGCAGATGGGCTGGGAGTTGTATGGATAATAGAGTGATCTAAATGCCTGGGACTTGATTTGAGATGTTTAACTGCTGTGTTCTCAGAGCTGAATAATGATTATGGGACTAGCTGTTTACTCTAAAAGGGCAATTAAATCTGGATGTGATTTCTTCTTTATGAGGCTAATTTTATATAACTGACTTTGAGGGCATGTACTGAAAACTTGCTCAAATCTGTTGTAGTTGAGGCAAAGTGAGAAAAATTTAACACCTCTGCAAGTAATCAGGAGAGCTGGCAGTTTCTCAAAGAGAATATTAAAGATGCAACAGGAAACTGTCCCTATTGTAAGTAAAACTAGGAAGAATAAGAAGCTACTATGGCTCCAGTTGGAGCTCTATAATAGCATGAAAAAAAAATCAAAAAGGAATCCCACAACTGTGGAAGTGTGGTTAAATTTGCTAAGGATAAGTAAAGAAAAAAATTACTTAGGCATGTCGGCACTAAGTTAGAAAGCCTAGGGCACAAAGTGAGTTATGCCTAGCAATATTCATGAAAGGGAATAACAAGAAGCTCTACAAATATCTTGGGAGCAAGAGAAAGTTGAGGGAAAGTGTAGGCCCTTTACTTAGCTGGGAAGGAAAGCCAATAACTTGTGCCATCATGAGTATGTCTACACAGTATTTTGGAGCAAGCCTCTCTGCATTTGGTAGACTTGGGCTAGTGGGACTCTTGCTGGCACTGTACATATAGCTGAATGGACTGCCCTTTAGATGGTGTAGCTCAGGATGGAGATCAAACTCTGAAGTATATGGCAGAGGAGAAGTGGGTTGCAAAGCTCCAGCCGGAATCTCAACTTCAAATCAGTTTCCACAGCTATTTTCAGCACAAGTCCCTCTGCCACATCCTGAGCTGAGATGCTTCCTCCACCTCACTCCAAAATGCTCTTCAGATGTGCTCAAAGAGGCTGAGGTATTTAATGTTTATCTCTCTTCACTAAAAAGATTGATTGTGATCAGACACCTAACCTTATTGTTAGGGGCAGAGGGAAAATACACACCAAAATAGAAAAAACAAGAACATTCAGGGCCACAGATATTATTTTTACAATGCTGAGGGGCCACCATTCTTCACTAGCAGGCATATGCTCCTGCCTTCGGTAGCCAGACAGAAGGCGGCCAGGGACAAGAGTGCTTCTCCCATCTCCCTGCTTGCAACAGGGAAACTGCATGTGTCCTATAGCGCTGTGAGCTCTGCCTGGGGTGCTAAGCAGTGACTCACTTTTGCAAACAGCAGATGGACAATCAGTGCTCCCTCCCTTTGGCTCCAGCGGGGACCCCAGCAACCATAGACCTAGTTGGAGTGCTTTGCCATGCTCCCTGCTATAACCAGAAGAGGAGATGCTGATCTCCCACTCCCTTGGCTGCAGCAAGGAGCATGCATTTGTCTTTTAATCCTGAGGAAACGCTCAGCCTGTGTCCTTAGGCAGCAACTCCCTTCTGCAGCTAGCAGGAGAGGCCCCATGGGCCATTTTGAAAGTTCCTGTGGACCACAGATTGGGAACCACTGAGATAGATGTATTCAAGTCAGCAGAGCCTGACAAAATTCATCCTGGGGTATTTACAGAACCTGCTGAACCAGTCTTAGAAACACTAGAAATTAAGAACTCCTGAAGCATGAGCGATATCCCACCGGACTGAAGGACAAACATAGGTATGTTTAAAAAGAGGACCAAAGAAGATCGAAGGAATTAGGCCAGTCAGCCTCACTTCAATACATGGAAAGATACTAGCACAAATTATTGAACAAATTTTAGGCACCTAGAGCAGCAACACTTACTCCTCAGTGGTTCAGGAGCCAAATTAGCAATCGGTATTACCCAAAAGAGCCACAATAGTGTTAATTACATTGTTTCAGATACTATCTATTCTCACAGCAAAGTGACTGACCAAGTATTATTACTTTGATTAACCTTGTTGCTGGTCCTTCTTCCCTGACCCTCAGCTTGTGCCAGTGGCGGCCTCTGCTGAAAAAAAGTGTGGCAGCTGTCTGAAAATTCAGCAGCGGTTACGGCTGGAGTGGGAGTGCTTCCCAGGCATGCCACAGAAAGAAGTCTACCAGGCTGGCTCATCTTGGCAGTGTGTCTGGCGACAGGGGTCCCCAGGCATGCCATGAAAAGTAGTGGCTTCTTTCAGGGGTTCCCAGGCATGCTGCAGAAAGAAGCTGCCTGGAGTGGCTCCTTTGGGAAACATTGCACTACAGAGAGGAGCCACTCAGGGCAGCTTATTTCTGTCTCACATGGAGCTATAGGGGGGACCCCCTGTCTCCCAGCTACACCTGAAGGAAACTGTCCAGAGTGGCTTTCAGTGGCAGGAGTGGCAATTTCTGTGGCACTTCAGAGGGGGCCGCGTGCCATTCTGAATGGGCCCAGGTCCCACTGTCAGCACACATGCAGAGGGTTGCCTATCTGGTATTATTACTTTTATCAACTACAATTGCTTAATATCCCAGTAAAAGCATCTTGACTGGTTAATTACTTAGACTTGTTAATTAATTCTGGTATTTTAATATCATGTGCTGCAAAGCCCCATAGAAGACAGATTAGAATCACTTGTGATTATCTAGCCTCAGTCTGAGTATCAGTGACCTAGAAGATAGCAGGGTTATTATAAGGAAGACCCACCATGGATTGGCAGAACAAATTATGCCAAACCAGCCTAATTTTCTTCTTTGATAGAGCTTCTGGCCAAATGGGTAATGAGGAAAGAGCAGATGAGTTAATCTTGATTTTAGAAGGGCTAGTAAAATGGAATTTAGATGAATTTGCCATGAGGTTGATGCATAACTAGTCAAAAGACTGTTCAAAGAGTAATTATCAATGGCTCATTCTGAAACGGGGAGGGCATATCCAATGGAGAACCACTGGAATCTGCCTTGGGACTACTAAAATTCAATATTTTCATTAATAACTTGGATAATGCAGCAGAGAGTGTGCTTATAAAACTAGCCAATGACACCAAATCAGAGGGTCTGCAAGCACATTGGAGGACAGGAATACAATTCCAAATAACTTTGCCAAATTAGAGAATTGATCCGACATCAGCAAGAGGAAATTCAAAAAAGACAAAGGCAAAATACTACACTGAGAAAGGAAACATCAAATGAACAACTACAAAACGGGAAGCTTAGGTGATAGTTTTACAGAAAGTGATCTAGTGGATCACACAGGGCCATCCCCAGGGGGGTGTGAGGCCCAGGGCCAATTGGCATGTGCGGGTCCCCACCTCTACCTGTGCTGTGGGGGTATGCGGACTGGGCCCGCACTGCCACCCCTCCCCTGAACCTGGAGGTAGAGCAGGCTGGTCCAGGGGCTGGGCTCTGCTCTGCCATGCTGCCTCTGGACCGGTCCTCCCCGCCCCCAGGCCAGAACAGCCAGCCCAGGGGAGGGGCCAGAGAGAGAAATGCGGCCTCTGGGCTGGCCCATTTGAACCCTGGGCTGGCTTTGTGTTCTGCCCCCCTCCACTGACTTTGGCTGTGCACCAAAAGCAGCAGGGAGGGGGTGGGGGACTGCACAGCTGTGGAGGGGGGCAGCAGTTTGAGCCCCACGCTGCCTTGCTCCCAGCAGGACAGCTTGGGGCCATGGAACCACAGAGCTTTGGGCAATAATCCCTCTCGTCCCCCTTAAGGATGGCCTTGGGATCACAAATTGAATGAGTTAGGAATGAGATGCAGTTGCTTATAAAGCTAATATTCTAGAGCATAACAGGAGTGTTGTACATAAGGCAGTTGTTAGCACCTGATTGGCAATGGTGTGCCCTTACCTAGAGTTCTGTGTTCACTTCTGGGAGCCCACACTTTAGGAAAATGCAAAGAAATTGGAGAAAATCCAATGGCGAGCCACAAGAAATGAGAAAAGGTTTAGAAAACCCTTACCTATGAGGACAGGTTAAAAAAAAACTGGGCACATTTAGTCTTGAAATAGGAAGACTAAAGGGGGACTAGGTAACTTTCTTCAAATATGTTAAGGGCTGTATCATGGGGTAAGTCCACCCAATTGCCCTTAGGTGAGGAATATCCAAGAGGTTGTGTAGAAATGGGGTGCCTCTGCAGCTTCACTTGGTTTCTGGGGCTTCTCCTGGGTTTCCATGGTCTCAGCACATGCCGTTCACTGTCCTACAGGTCACAGAATCACAGAAACTGGAAGTGACCATGACAGGTCGAGTCCAATTCCCTGCACTCATGGCAGGACCAATAACCCCCATTAAACCATCCCTGACAGGTATTTATCTAACGTGCTCTTAGAAACCTCCAATGTAGGAGATTACAGAACCTGCCAAGGCAACTTAGTCCAGTGTTTAATCACCCTGACAGTTACACATTTTCTCCTAATGTATAGGCTGAACCTCCCTTGTTGTAATTTAAGCCCATTGCTTCTTGTCCTATCATCTGTGATTAAGGAGAATAATTTTTCTGCTTCTTCCTCTTAACATCCTTTTAGGTATTTGAAAACTGGTATCATATCCCCTCCCAGTCTCCTTTTTCCTGGACTAAAAAACCCCAGCTCTTTCAATCTTCCCTCATAGGCCAAATGTCCCAGACCTCTAATCATTTTTTTGGCCCTTCTCTGGAGTTTCTCCACATCCATTTTGAAATGAGGCACCCAGAATTGGACACAGTATGCAAGTTGAGGCCTAATCAATGCAGAGTAGAGTGGAAGAATCAGGACAAGCCAATGTCCATAGCAAACCATTGGGTCAGGGTGACATGACCTAGCAGCCAGAGTCCATAACAGGCCCTGGGGTCAGGCCCTTCTCCACTGAGCCCCTATTAGTGCTGGGGGAAGACACCAAGGACACAGTCCAAAATGCATTGACTTCTATCCTGTACCACACCCACTTCCACCATTCAGGCTGCCTGGGCTACTTCCTATTCAGTCATTTCAGGGGTCCTCCAGTGGGTCTCCAGATTGTCTACTCTACCTTCCTGCACCACTCACCATCCACATCCCCTGTGGGTCTTGGAGTCTGCTGGCAGCAGTGGTTTCTAAGGCTTTGGTCTCTAGGTAGCCAGCCAAGAGTAGCTGCTCCCCAGTGAGACTTTTGGGGCCATTCCCTCTCACTGACAGGCTGACATGACTCCTGGCAAGAAGCCTCCAGCACACAGGGAGGGAGCTTGCTCAGCTGTATCATCAGTTTAGAGGGAATATTGTACCATGGGTTCATTACATTTTTTGTAGTTGAGTTAATGTGGGGTCTTTAGCACACGTCTGTGGAATCACTTGAAAGAGTGAAATGGATGATGGATAGTAGAGTTGAAATTTCAGAATTAATTTAAATTTGGGGATTTCATTTCTATTCAAATGCCTGTTCAAGGAAAACTGGAAGGGGTGGGATGTAGGTGTGTGCAATTATGTCTTTTAGGAATAGGAATGGGAATTCTGTGGTTTGAGATACATCTTTAGTTACATATCAAGTAGGTTAAGGGTCAGGGGAGGGAGGACTGATGCTTACTGGAATTAACCCTGAAACACTAGTTCTGAGTTTAAATGAAAGAGTTTAGGATACAAATCATTTACCAAGTCTTGCTCAAACAGAAAAGTTAGAGACTACAAAATTATCTTTATGCTCAGTTATTGCAAGGCACACAGGATTTATAAGAATATCTTGACAGGAAACTTACTATTACTGAGATCTTATAAATACTCCTATTTTAAAATGAAACAGGAAAATTAACTTGGGTCAGCCTGCCACTTGACTGAGTTAAAGCAAAAAAATTAAAACCCATTATCATATTGTAAATGAAAGATATGTAACTGTTTGAAAGTGCTTTGAGTTATTTAGATGTTAACTTCTGCAGTAAAGAGAATCTAATTTTTTAATTATTTTGGGCTCAAATATTTTATTATCCTATCATAAATTTATAATTGACAAAGCACATAGGCCTCCTTGAAAAACACTGAGAATTATTGTTTCAAAGACATTTACAGTGTTTGAGGACCTGCCAACTCTTCTGTGTCTAAATAGTCCTTATTCATGAGGCCCTATTGGAATAAATGGGACAACTAATATGAATAAGTGTTTCCAAGATTAGCCCCTTAAATTACAAGATCTTTAAGTTCCAATGGGGTAGTTGTATTAGTCTGTATATAGCAAAAACAAAGAAAGTCCTGTGATACCTTAAAGATTAACAATTTGCGGGGGGGGGGATAAGCTTTCATGGGCTGCAACATGCTTCATCAGATGCATCTGATGCAGTAGGTTGCAGCCCCTGAAAGTTTATGCCTGAAAAAATTTGTTAGTCTTTAAGGAGCCACAGGACTTTCATTGTTTTAACAGGACCTATGAACTGTTCCAAAGTGGTTCATCTCATAGTGAAAAAATCTTAATCCTATTGTTAAATCTTTATCAATGACTGGCTGAAAACAGTCTTGGGGTAAATCATTGGGATTCCACTGTATGCTTCCTGGATAAGAGTCAGACAGTGTTACTAAACTAGTTATACACTTCATCTCTGTCAATATTTTCCTCTTGGGTGAATCAAGAACAATAAGCAGAAATTGACTACATTGGGAAATCACCATTAGCTACTTATTGTTCTAGGTAGATTGCATAGAGCATTAAAAGTCAAGAAGACATTAAAAAAGGTGTTTTGCCCCTCAATGTAAATTAGCATAATATGTCAAAAGGCACTAACCTGAATGGACACAGAAGTCCTTAGCCTAATCATAAAACTGCTTAACAGCATGGGCTCTAGGAATACAAGTTTCCTCACACTATTATTCCTATACAGTTCAATCCTGGAATTTAGGGGCCACTTTTAGGAGAAGATAATTTGGCCCCAAATATGGTCACTCACTCACTCCTTGGACTCCCTCAGGCTGCTGACAATAGGCGTTTACTGTAACGGCTACTTGATTGTTAGAAAAGAGGACCATAAGGGTCCTCTCTTTCTCCATTTAAGGGTCTTTTATACTCCATTTAACTGCTTAGCACCTCTGCAAACTTTCAGTTCTTCAAGTTGGGCACTGAACTTTTGAAAACAGACAGATTTCAACAAAAGCTATATCATGGCCTTTTATCTGATCTCTATTTATTTTCCTCCAGAGATGTGTATTTGTGTTCTTCGCAACAGTAACTTGTAACATTAACAGACTTAGATGAATTATTTATCAATATGAAGAATTTTGTTTTCAAGGAACACATATCAATAGATTATTAGATATATAAAGCTTTAGTTATAATAGTTATTTCAAGATAAGGGTTCAGCACTCTAAACATTATATATCTAAACAAGGACCTAGATTAGAATTCTGAATCCATCTTTCTATATTGTAATGCAAGTAGAATTGGGGACAAAATCTTTATTTGAGTTCTGTCCTCACATGTGGCATTAAATGGGTTTTCTGTTTGATTTTTTGCTGCTTTATCTTCAAGGGTCACTTACACTCATTTCATAGCTGGTGGTGATAAAGTGTCTAGCTAGGCAGAAAATAGCATCAGGATAGGATGAGGTAAGAAAAGATTGGGTTTGGATTCTACTGTTAATAAAGTTTGGTGAACTTGTGTAGCCTAAATCAGTTGCAGTCTCAGTGTAAATCAGAGTGCAGGCTCTTCTGGGTGGGTAGCAATGGGGAATCAGCTCCCCACACCCTGTAGATACATTCCTTGAACACAGGGCTTCCTATGTGTTAGAAAGCAAGCATCCTCCCCATGCTGCAGGTATGTCCTACCACAGCATTTTAGCATTTCTTTCCACAGTGAAGTAGTTACTGTGGACATTTCATGGAGACAGATGATGCAGCTGTCAGAATGACTGTTCAGGATGTCAGAAGACTCTGATAGACTGCAGTGCATTGGTTTATGTTTAGTTCATATTTGAAAGAATACTTGTGTCATCATAACAGCGTAGACTACAGAGCACAACTATCTAACAACTTCTAAAAAAAATATTGCATCGGTAAAGCTACATCTTCCTAAATCAATAAAATTAACAGGAGCAGCACCTCTAAAATCAGGCCTCACAAGGGGTAACCCAGAAAAGGCCAGACTTTACAATCTCAAGTTAAAACTTGATCTACTATCCTTAGCTATAGCTTTAAAAAAAAAAAAGTGAGTAGGGAAAACAAGAAGGCATTCTCTTTACTGACAGTGAAAGGAAAATGGTGAGATTAAACTGTAGCTATTTCAAAATAAATCTGTCCCTCACTGGAAATAACATTTTTCCTGTTTGAAAGGCATGTCTGTACAAGTGAGACTATGATTGCAGTTGTATGGACAAAACTGTTCAGACACAAGTCTAAAAACAAGAGAACATTGTCACCGAAATAGACAGTTGTAAATTTGTGACACAGTGGTCTATTAGCAGTTCATTACGCTGTGTCAGCAGATCTTGTGTCAAGCCTCATGTAATCACAGCACTTAACATTCTGTTATGATAAATACCCAAATGGTGACATGAAAAATATCATTGGAAAACTAAAAAAACTCACTGTTCATAAATACTCTTGTTTGATGGATGTAGGAAGTGTGTATAGAGAGTTACAAATATGTGCTAAAACTATGTTATTAGGATGTGTTTGGCAGGCTATGTGTAAGTCCAGTCTGCGCTAGAGACAATGGAATGTCTATCTGCTTGTTTGACCAGCTGGGGTCAGGTGGAGATACTGAAGGTGTATCTATGCAAATAATAAACAAAACCATCAAGCCAGTAAGGGGAAGAGGTAGAAACTCAACTATCAGCAGTGGGGAAAAATCAGCATGAAGTCTTCACCAGACCCAATTGTGTTTCTTCTCAGAAGGTGAACAGGAACTTCATCTGAAAATATATTTCAGAGAGCTACTGGACTATAAAGACTTATCAAATGATAAGTAATTGAATCAACTCATTGTAGATAGTATGAGTGCATTTTAAAAGTACGTCAATTATGAAACACAAAACATTAAAGTTTTAAAGAAAACTCAAGACAGACAAAATATACAGCTTAATACTCTCAAAATTATGCCACATGGCCTGGCGGATTCTATGCCTAGCTAATTAAATAAATAGGGTGGAAGAAGTATGGGGGAGAGAGAAACAGTGAGCAGGAGAGAAAGGTAGCTAATACAGAAACAAGAGGTGGGGAGAAGGAAGACAACTGTCAAAGATTCAGTAACTAAAACAAATGGGACCTGAATCATGCCTTAAATGCTTTCTGGTAACAACAGTTCCACAGTGATTACTTTCAGCCAAGCAGTGTCAACACCTCCCATACAGCCTCCATATTGCAGCTTGAACCTAGTGACCACAAACAGATCTCCTGTGGCTGACTTAATTTGCATGACCAGGACAGAAGCCTCTCATCCAGATGGTTATCAGTCTCACTGGGCACATCTACACTGGAAAGTTTTTTCGGGATAAGGAGGCTTAGCCCAAAAAAATTTCCCATGTCTGTGAAGCCATTTTGCTGTTTCAAAAAAAAGCGCTCTGGGATTTCGAAACACTGGAGCACTTTTTTGAAAAAAGCAAAACCTGGCTTTTCTTGAACAAATGGCTTTATTTTGAAAAAGCCTTTTTCAAAAAAGCACCCTGGTATTTCAAAATACTGGAGCACTTTTTCAAAAGCACTAAATCTAGTTACCTGTCAGAAAAAAGGCTTTTTCAAAATAGCTTTTTCAAAAAAAGCCACCACCGGACATGGCAAGGGCTTTTTTCGAAAAAGCCTGGCTATCTTTTACCTTGGCCTCCATTTTTTCAAAAAAGAGAGTCCATTGTGGACTCTCTTTTTTGAAAAAAATAACAAACACTGCCTTATTTTGAGACAGAGTCTTCCCAGACTCCCCTCTTGAAATAAGATTTTTCAAAAAAGTTTTTTCAAAATAATTATTTTGAAATAATTCTTTTTAAAAAAAAGTTTTTTGAAAAAGCGCTGCAGTGTAGACATAGCCGCTGATTGTAATGCAAATGTTTACGGCAGATTTTCTTTATTTTAAGCAACATAAAGGAATATATGTATGCACTTTCCTGACGTAAAAAACAAGCAGATATACTGTGGAAACCTTGAACAGCTTCAACTTTTTATTGCCTGGCAGAGGGATTCAGTTAATTGACAGAAAAATGTTAGTCTTAAAGAGTCAAGGGGGGTAAAGCAATATCTTTGATTGGACCAACTTCTGTTGGTGAACCAGACAAGCTTTCAAACTTACTGAAAGCTGAAGATCTCTATGTAAGTTTGAAAGCTTGTCTCTTTTATTAACAGAAGTTGGTCTAATAAAAGGTGTTACTTCATTCACTTTGACTCTGATATCCTGGGAGCAGCAAGCTTAACACCACAAAGAGCTTTAAAGAGTGAGGAGTCTTTTTAGACTCTCATAACTATTTATATAGAGTCTTCCTAGGGGTGCTCATTAGGACACTTTTTCAGCTACTGTGGCATCCTGCTCCTGTCAGATACAAAGCAGGTTGTCTGCTTCTTCAGGTCATCACTCTGGTGCTTCATGTCTTAGATCTTCCAACAACACTAATATTCAAAAAAAAAGAAAAAAAAAAAAGAAAACCCACAGAAAGAGAAAACCTTACTTTGTTTGTTTCTTCTCAACTCTCTCAGTTAGCCTATAAGATTCAAACATGTACTTGTTTACTGAGAGAAAAATCCTGATTTCCAGTCAAAGCAGCACTACAGACTTGAGGGGCTGGTTTTATGGCATTGATTTCTGGATTGACTCAGCATGTCTTTTTTGACCACTCAGTCAAGCAGAAAAACTTGATCTGAGGGTGGCAAATTTGCTGTCATCAGTGTAGAGGTACCCTTAATCTCTCTTTGCTATAGTTTGCCAACCGTAAAAATTGAATTAACAGTAGTTTCTTGGTGTACTGGGAGGATAAACCTAGCATTCGTGTTCCAAAGGGGTAGCCATGTTAGTCTAGTTCAGCAAAATAAACAAGGAGTCCTGTGGCACTTAAAGACTAACAAATGTATTCATTGCATATGCTTTCATGGGAGAAAATTCCACTTTGTCAGATGTTTCAAAGCAGGACTCCTTGTTTGTTTTTTCCAGTATTCTTGGGATGTTTGGATACTCTTATGATCCAAGATCATAAATGTACTTAGATTAATTTCAGTGAGCAATATGACAGCTATCTCTGAATATTTTAGGCTTCTAACTTTTTATATGCCTGAAATGATCATGTCCTCAGGCTTTCTTCTCCCCTCACCCAATCCAGATAATTTCAAATGCTTCTTTTTAATCCTACTACAGACTGCTAATACCTCAAGTGCCTTCCATGGTCTTTGTAGATATTCAGTTCATAAAGGAACTTTCAGAAGTCCACTTGACCCCCAAACTTCTAAAATGACTAGCAATAAGTAGGTCAGTGAAAGAATGGTATTTTTAGAAAGCACTCTATATTAATTCATCCCATCAAAATACCCCCAAAGACTTTTAGTCATATTGCCATTTTTTCAGAGCTTCATGTCCCACCATGCATTATAAAATCCTAATTTTGATTTGATTTTATTTCATTTCACAATTCCAGTAGCAACTTTTTACCTGCTAACTGTTAGGCTGGATTTTGGGTCAGAATTAAAATGCAAATAGTAGGCTGACTGTATATGGTGTTCTTAGGGTATTCAAATTCTGTTCTGCTTGTCAAGATCCGTGGTTACATTAAAAACTTTCACTGCTGCTGAAACCTGTGCTTGTTCTGTAAATGGCACATTGTCATGACAAGTGTTTAAAACATTGTATAGAACTGTTCTAAAAGCAGCTATTGGGTGGATCATTTTCTTCTGTTACTTGGATTCTGATTCCTAAGAGATGCAAAGAAAAACTGGCTCAGCCAGTCAAACAGTTCTTTCATGCCTGCAACTGTGTCTAATTTCTGTAGGTTAAAAATTAAAAATGGAACATTGTGGACTAATCACAAACACTGTGGGTTGGTGCAATTTTTTATTGCATGTAATGCACCAAGAGCAGGTGATAAATGGGAAAATATCAGATGTGAAGATCAGACATACTGGAGTAAAATCAGGGGCATTGCTGCCCCCGAAGTAGGTTTGGGGCTGGGCTGGGGGAGGGGCCAGGGCCATCTCCAGGGGTGGGGCTATCACCAAAGGGTCCACTGTTTGCTGGGCTCTAGAGCAGTATTCTGGCCCAGGGGGCAGGGCGGGCATGTAGCTGGAGCTCCACAGGGCCCCGACCATACACCAGCCTCCCCCGGCCTACCCCACCCCACTCCACCCTCGGGATGGACTGGCCTGGGGGAAGGCCCACATAGGCCAATTGGCCCTGGGCCCCACCCCTCCAAGGGATGGCCCTAGGCAGGCTGCCACTGGAGGGAGGCCGCGTTGGGCCAGTAGTGGCCGGGTCTCTGGGAGGCCTGGGGCACTGGTGCTGAGATTTAGGGCATGAGCCCTGTGTGCCCAGCGCTAGCAATGCCCTTGAGTAAAATATTAATTTCCAAAATGATAAATCCATTCTCTGAATGACTACTGTAAACATGTAAATTGGGGCAATCCCACTGCCTTCATTTCAGTAATTACTATAGCTCCTTTCAAAAACTATGCTTTTATGTGATTTATTTGAAAATTGTTAATGATGTTGAGATACTATATTGTAAACTACAACAATTATAATTCAGGTTCTGAACAAATGTATTTTCCCAGACAAAAGCTACCAACTGAGAATACATAGCAGTGATTTAGGGTAAAATATGTTGCAGAGAAGTTATATAAAATTAAATTACAAGGTCAGGAAATTCAGAGTTAATCTTAACATTAAAAAAAATCAAAACTATGTTGATGACTGAAACACATCCCTGAAGTGATATCATCAAGTAACCAGAGAATTGTGATTAGTGCATAAGTTTGTTGTCCCAAATTAAATTGATTTTTTTTGAACACCACATTAGGGTTTTGGCTTTTGTTTTTTAATTCCTCATAATTTCACTACTGAGAGAAGTTAATCTTTCTGGGGGCATTAAACTGTGAATTTCTATCCCTTAACACATTTGAATTTGTGCCCTCCTTAGGATCAATCAATTTTATATGAAAAAGAGTATATGCCTAAGTGTGTAGGATCACTAATGGCCAGTCACAGCATAATTAGAGAATATTCCCAGTGGCTCTGCTCTTCTTTAGTTTGTTTTTCATATCTAAATACAGAACTAAACCAGCATCAGACAGTCTGAGTACTCAGTGATTTTTCCATTTCTCTAATACTAAAGTTTAAAAAAAAAAAAAGATTAAAGTTACATTCAGCACTAGGATTATTTTCTTTCTTAACACATTAATGCACTGAGACTTGAAAGAAAGATTACATTAACAAAGGTAGAGGAACATACAGAAATCACTTATAATATTAAATATTTTTCCTGATTCCTTTTGCTAAGTACACTTCTTTTTTACACCCTTAGAAAAGTTGACTTTACTGATCACTTTTAAAAACCTTTCTTCTTGTTCTCTTCCTTGCTCTGTTCCTGCTTCATACACAGTGAATTATCAGACTTCACCACAGAGGGGAAGTAGAGCCTCATACTTTAAATCTGTGCCATGATGTGCAATAGCTACTGATTTGATATCTCCCCATTAGGTGATGGAATTCACTGCCTATGGGGTGAACAAGAGGCAGCAAAATCCTTTTAATAAGCTGGTTTTGAAATTTAAATTCTTTCATGGCTGTTAAGAAAAGCATAGTTGCTCTGTGATGAGGCACTAGTTATTGTGTTGCCCTTCCCTAATCCATGCACCATTAAACAGAATTCAGACAGCCCAAGAATTGTGCCTTTCAGGGTGAAAAAAATAGTAAAAATTAAAATAAAAATGAACATTATTAATTTAAGCTTTTAGTAATTAACATAAGGGGCTACATGTATGAAGGCACAGGAATCTCCCCACACTGTAATAGATCTGTGCTTTGTTTTAGAATCTTAGTTCTTGGTGTTGACTCTTGACTATGACACAGGAGTGTCCAGTTGTGGTGGATCCTAGTAGCCTTGTGAAGATGTAGTGGTAAACTTCAAACACAGGAAGTAGTGTGTTTATGTAATCTGAAATTTGTTCTCAGGATAGTCTCATACAGGTAAAACTCCTACTCTAGCTATGATCTGCTAACACATTGAAATAATTCAAAGGTAGACACCAAAATACTTTTAAGGATCTGTGCCCTATACATCACCCACTGTCCACTAGACTTCAGTTCTGTCCCTTTCATTTGGTTTATTATTTTTCTCCTGGCTTTTCTAGGATTACTCATTCCCTTTAGAGGGCCTTTAAGATACCATCTAATCTTTTCCTACACATTTACCAGAAATATTTTTTTTTTTTTTGCAATCTGTCTTCTCCTGCTAGCCAGTAAGACAACAGGCATCATCTATAATAGCAGTTCCCATCTATAATGTTGCGACAGAAATATGTCACGACCCGTAGTTGTGTCATTGGGAGCCAGTACTCATTAGAAGCTGGACGGTAACAGCAACTTCCTGTGGCTGCAATTTCCCAGCCAGGATGGATGGGGAGGATGTGTTGGCTGGGTTGGGCCAGTGGTGGCAGGTGCTTGGCAGCAGTGGGGGAGCCACTGCCTCACACATGGTTGTGCACACTGCCAACCATGTCACAGCACAATAAAACTTGAGGACCTCTGATCTACTCATTCACTTGATGAAAGGCAGAAACTATAGGACAAAGTTTTCAGACTTGCTAGAAGAATCAAAGAATCAATATTATTTATGTGACATAGTAAGAATTCACAGGAACCTTTGTGACAAGGAGTATGTTAAATGCAGCCACAGGCACCACTGTTCTGCCTACCTCGTTCCCTGTAGGGTTGGGCATAAGAAAGGATACTTTGGTGCTGTCCATGTTTCTCTCTTGGGAAGAGAGAACTTCTTTAAAATGTGGATATTTACTATTAGCATTATCAGGGTATTACTGGTACATCTTGAATTTTAATAGCAGAGGAAACTACTTTCAATAATGAATATTTATATTTTAATGGTCACCACAGAACAGCTTTCACAACCCCAAGCATGAAAGCCTAGTGCCAAGGGCCACTGTTCCTTATTCTCCCCCTCACTTCAGACAGAGAACATAGATTGCCATTGTGTATTGGAACAGTGGTCCATTTAATGTAGAAGGGCTGTCTGACAGTTGCCCATACCAGATAGTTCAGCACAAGGTTCAAGAGGTAGGAAACACATTGTGAAGAAATGGAGTCAAAGAAAATCTTTAAGGTGTTTATATAAAAAGGGTAGTGTCAATACAAAAACAGTCTCCACAGCTTGACCAAGACAAAAGCTTCCAACCATTCTCTAGGAAAAAAAAGAATAAAAAAATTAAAAAGGCAATGAAATCAGTGAAAACAGGGAAGGACAGTATCACAAGATCTATTACATAATCTTTGGAAGCTAACAGTGATTATCCATCTTCATGTTCTGCATCGATGTCAGATCCTCCTCTATGAAGATATGGCAAAAAGCTAAGGTGGCAGCATCAAAGCCCACTAAAGAACATGCTTCTGGAGTCAGCTATTGCCCAATATGACACTTGAGTTGTAGCTATAAAATCATTGATTAGATGATCCTACCAAGAATCATGCCCTTGACAGAACACATCTGTAGTGATGATCAGATGGGTTTCCAACCAAACTGAAGCACTCAGTCCATACAGCGAAAATGGATTTTACGAAAAAGAAACCTGGAGCTGTCTTTTTTGACTTGACAGCATCCTATGACACCATCTGGCACACTGGTTAGCTATACAGATGTCAGGAGTTCTTCCCAGATGGGTTATAATGGCAACCCACCTGGTCTCTGAGGTAGGTATTTTCAGGTTACTCTGTCACAAAAGCGGCATGGGAGATTCCGGAAGAATGAATTTCTGCAAGGCTTGATTGCACCAAAGCTCTTTAAAGCACTCGCCAATGACTGCCTGAACACTATCTCTAGGCAGTTCATGTACATAGGTGACATCTGCTTGATTCAAGTGACCTCAGGTTCCAAAAGACTGAGGAACATCTGAACAGTGATATGGCTACCATAGGTAACTACTGAAAAAAATGGAGACAGAAATGAACTATTTTGAACATTGTATCAACATACCTCTACTTATGACATGCTCACTGCCATCAACATATTGTTTAAATGGTCAGTGATTAGCAGATGATCCAAAGGTAATGTATCTTATGAGTCATCCTTGATTGCACCACACTCAAACATTTTAATAAAGTCCCTTGAAAGATAATCAGAAACTCTTGAAGGTACCCTGAGGCAGGGTCCATCTGAGGAGTCAATGCACACTGTATAGTTTAGTGCTCACTCTGCTACAAAGTTGTAGAATAGTGTATCCTTGTTTGGTTAAACTCTACCCACTTGAGACTAGAAAACACACAGCTTAATCATACCAGAAGAATCAGAGGCACACTGATGCTATTAAATTTCATCTGCTTATTCCTAGCAAATATTCTTCCACCTAGTATTCAGAATGCCACCTGCAAACTGATCAGCAAGGTACTGTAAATGTCACACTTGCCACTGTTCAGAGATACATGGGATACACTCTACTACTAATATATAGTAGAAATCCTACCTGGACAGTGCTGCACACTCACCATCCAGGTAATAACATCAGAAGCTCATTGTTGCGGATAGAATGGGGAAGAACTTCTGTCACTGCCAGAAACTCACATCAGTATCAGGAGGATGTGGTTTTGTGTTCTCATGCCAGCTCATGAGCTGTCTTAATAGTTTCAGGTGTGGCATGGTTCACCATGCTGAGACCAATCACATGTGGGCACCTAGGACAACTCACTGTACATCTCTGGTACTTTGCAGGATGGTGTGCACAATCTGGCTGGTTGCTCTTCCCATGTTGGACTCCTTGGCTATGTCTATTCTGGCAAGTCAGTCCAGACTAAGGAGGCTTAGTCTGGACTAATTGAGCCCATGGCTATACTAGGCTTTCCTTAGTTCGAACTAAGAAATTTCTTAGTTCAAAGTAAGGAACGCTTAGTTTGAACTTATTAGTACCAGTGGTTAGTTTTTCTTAAGTTCATGTGCCTAGTTCAAATTAAAGTTCAAACTAAGCACTTAAGTACACCAGTACTAACAAGTTCAAACTAAGCATTCCTTAGCTTGAACTAGGGAAAGCCTAGTGTGGCCATGGACTAAGTTAGTCCTGACTAAGGAGGCTTAGTCTGGACTAACTTTGTAGTGTAGACATAGCCAAAATGACTTAGCTATTTTTGGTGCTTTTGAAAATTTTTCCTGAGGTCTAGCATATAGTAGAGAGAAGGTGAAAGAAATCCCCTCCCTTGTCAGCACAAGAGCCACTTAATAGTCAACTTGATTAAGAATAAATTCTGCCAAGTGAGTTATGGTATATAAGAATGGGAATGAGGACCTTGCTGGGGAGCCTCAAGTTAAAACATGAAAGATTTGTCAGCCACACACACACAAAAAAACCCTCTGTCCCTTCCTACAAACTCCAGCTTTGTGCATGAGAAGAAACTGAACTATGACCACACCTACCTTAAAGGGTTTGAGCCATTCTATATTGCCTAAATCAGTGGAAATGTTTTTGGTAAGAATACTTTGTGACAGGCTGCTCCCCAGATCCAGTCTGGTGTGTTGCTATGATCTCCCAAGTCCCACTCTTGAACCCTGATTTGCCCTGCTCTGCCAGGTGACCACTCACTCCTGAGTCAGTCCACTGTGGCCTCTGGTGTACAACTGCTCCCAGCCATGGGTATATGCCCTCTGATTACTTGAGGGACAGTCCCCCAGCAAGCACCCCCAGCCCCAGTTACCACACTAGGGCTGCATTCACACGCAGATGGTTATTTCAAAACAAGTTGTTTCGACAACTTGTTTTGAAATAACACCTTATTTTGAAATAAGTTATTTTGAAATAAGGATAAAGGGGGGAAACGAAATAGCAGGTTCACACTGTGAACCTGCTATTTTGCTTCCTCAGGGGGCTGCAGGCACCAGTGGGGTTCAGTGCACCCCAGAGCTGAACCTGGCCAGTACCTGCAAAGGGGGGCTGCAGGCACTGGTGGGGTTCAGCACAGCCCAGCGCTGCTCCCTGGGCGGGGAGCAGCACTGGGCTGCGCTGAACCCCGCCGGTGTCCGCAGCCTGGCTCTGCAGGCACCTGTGGGGTCCACCCCGGGCCGCCCCTGAACCCCACCAGGGCCTGCAGCCCCCCTTTGCAGGTGCTGGCCAGGGGACACCCCTCAGCACCCTGGCCAGGGTGCTGAGAGGGCTGCCCTTGACCTGTTTTGGAATGCCTTGTTCCAAAACATGTTCACACGAGTTGTTTTGCCCCCAAATGGGGTTTAACTTGTTTCAAAACAACGCCCTTGTTTTGAAACAATGGGAACCAACGGTGCGTCATGTGAACTTTTTTTTTTGTTTTGAAACAATGAGGTTGTCCCGAAACAAAAGTTCTGTGTGAATACAGCCTAGGAGCCTCTGTCTACAGAGCTTGGGGCCCACTCCCAATCACCATACACTCAAGTCCATCCATTTGACAAAGAAATGGATTGTGTCCAGCCCTCTTTACTTACACACACACACACACACACACACTAGAGATCACACAGCTTTAAATAAAAGTACTAGTTTATTGATCAGATTATAATTCTAAGTGAGAATATGGCCAATCATGGCAGAAGCACAATATAAATGAGTCAGGAGAGACCACAAGAAAAAAGGTAAAATACACATGCTAACCTAATACTTCTACTTAAACTAACTTCATAATCCAAACGAGTTTATGCTCAAGGTGTTCAACTGTTAGATGTTTGCACAGCCAGCCTCTGCCTGTGGCCAGACAGGGCCCAGTTTTTGCTTGAAGTACGTTCCAGGTGAAGAATCTTGCTAAAAGCCCCCTCACATCTTTCAGGTCTGTTTTGTTTTCAAACTCCTTGGCCCCTCCCTTTAAGGGCCTAGGTGATCCCTGTGTCTCTTCCCAGCCACCTCAGTTAATGCATCTTTGTCTCTTTCAGGTAGTTTGCTCACTGATGCTTGCTGTTGGTAGAAAGCTGTCTGTCCCCCTGAACCATGCTAAATATGCTACACATCTGTGCACATGCATGTAGACTAGGTTATAAGTATCCATAAAGAAACATTGCATGGTGTAATTGGCAACAAAATCATACACCTCCAGTGTATAAGGGAACAAGAAAATCAAGAAGATCATAACCTGGTGTGCACACTGAAATACTCATCTTACAAAATACCCATTGGTACTGAAATTAGTTTTGTAAGACTTCATCAATGCTATTGGCTTATGAGTTATTGCTCAGATGTAACTGAGTTAATTAGGGTTTCCTCACTGAATGGCACATATTGAAAAGTCTTTTTTTCCTGAAAATGTATTGCATGTTTGTGTATAGTTAGTAATTCAGTGACTTGATGGTAGGCTCCTGTCCTGTGACATGCCAAATCTCTCTGAATGTGCAGTTTCCTCAACTCCTGTTTTCACTTAGTGGGAGTGGACAGCAGGTAGCACCCTGCAAGACTGAGCCCACTGAGAAAGGATTTCACAGCAAAATAACTGTAAATAGTGAATGTAAGAACCTAGTGGCTGCTCAAAGCTCAGCCTCTGCCTTCATCCTGTCTCCTAAAGGTATGCTCTCAAATACTGCAGCATCCAGACAGAGCAAAGATTTCATCATCCCCAAATAAGACCATGAAGAATTGAGGAAAACCCAGGAAGAAAAATCAGGCTTAATTTGTAAGTATGACTGAGAAACCAGCTCAGAAAAGGATTAAATAAAACATTTGTGTACACATATAACAAAGACAAATCAGCCCTTAATACAGTATGGGAAATCCTGCAATTTCCTAAATTAAAACTGCCTCAAAAGCAGTAGCCTTAAATAAATGCAAGTTCAATAAGAGGTATATTTCAGTATCAGAGTTCACTTATTTCTTTTTTAATATTATTTGTATTTAGCATGTAAAAAATTAATACTTGTGACAAAAGAGTCAAAATAATCAAATTCAGAGAAGGAAATCTTTAACTGTGAAACAATATATTACTTCTGTCTTGATTGCCCTTGTCTATCAAGAGATGATATAGCCTCCTTATCTTATGAGGGATCAGTTCCAAACCAGAGACTGAAAACTATGGTTTAAGGCAGATATATGCATAAATTAAGTGCATTACTTTGTTACTGGATCTCATTTCAGGGTAAAAAGTAACTGAGATATTATCTGTCTGTCATAATGGCTTTGTTTTTGAAATTACTCACATCAGTAAAGTGGCTTCTGCTGTTGCTAGTGGCTAGAAGAATGGCTCTTGGGGTTAGAAAAAAATAAATTATGACATGCCCATACTAGTTTAGTTAATGCTACTTATGTCTGCAACAGTGTAACTGTTCTGACTCACTGTTCGTCACTGCTCCCTGTAGGCAGCATTGATGCAGTCATTCTGCATAGATGACTTTCTTTGTGCATGGTCAGACATGTCAAGAAGACATTTAGAAATCTTATAGTGTGCTTCAGAAAAGATTAAGTGTTCTTCCCACTTGAGTTGCATTCCTGTAGCACTTCATTCTGATGAATATTTCTGAACCTATTGTCCAACAATATCAGGTAAATGGTAGGCTCTGGTACTCTGGCATCACAATCTGGTGCAATGATGGACAAATTCCAGCTGGGCTCTCTATGGCTATGTCTACCCTGGAGGCTTAAGTTGACTTAGGCAACGCCATGGCCACACTGGGAGTTCATTAAGTCAAGTTGACTTAATAACTCTCATCCTTAACACTTAAAGTTACCTTTAAGTCAACTTTATTAAGTGTGGCCATTAAAGTTAACTTAACAAAGGCAACTTAAGCCAAGGAACCCATTTAAGGTCAATGTTATTAAATGAGTATGTCCACGTGTTGCTTTTATTTTGAAATAACACTGGTTATTTTGAAATAAAAGATTAGATCCACACAACATATTCTTATTTTGAAATGATGTGCTCCATCATTTCAAAATAGCTTAAACCGTCTTTAAATTGAAATGGCTGTTATTTCAAAATGGTTATTTTGAAATAATGATGTCTGGATGTGTTATTTCAAAAGAACCGTTATTTTGAAATAATGCTTTTGCCCATCTCCTTCCCAGGGTGACTTCCTTTTAACCTATATTGGGTGGGGGCATGGCCCAGGGAGGGGGCCACATTGCCATACCTCCCATGGTGCCCCTCTTCTAAAGTGAAATAGCAAGTCCTGTGTTTGGACATGCTATTTTGCTTTGAGCTTTTCCCTTAATTTGAATTAACATTTTCTTAATTCAAATTAGCTTATTTTGAAATAAGGGCTTTATTTTGAAATAACAATGTATGTGTGGACATAGCCAATGGGTCCCCTGGCTTAAGTCTACTTTATAAAGTCAACTTAAACAAAAAGGGGACTCTAAGTCAACATAATAAAGTCAACTTTAAGTCAACCTTAAGTCAAGTCAATTTAACTGAGCTCTCTAGCGTAGACACAGCCTCTGTGACTTATAGCGTCCATTTGGCCTTCTGTCACAGGAGATTGGCCCCCCTTTAAGTGGAATCAGGTCCAAATCTACCTGAGATGTGTTTTAAGGAAAACAAACCAATCTTGGACCATGTGTAGTAATTAACAGCCCCATAGCAGCTAATTTACTCACCATCTGTATTTGATTAAAGGCTACTAGAACTTAGAGAACTCAGTTGAAAAACATGCTTCAAGGGCAATGGATCAGCAACCCAAAAGACAAGAGCCATTTTTTAAAAATTCCTTCAATAACCAAGTATTTTGAGAGCTACAGTGGATGTACCCTCCTTCCAGGCAAGGCTGGGCTGGCAACAGGAGCCCCAGAAGGGGGAAGGGGGATTGGGCCAAGGCACCTATCACAGGGTCCCCTGGCAAGGGGGAGTCTGGAACCAGAAAGCAGGATGCCTGCAGGGTCTCCTGGAGGCAGGGGAGCTCAAAGCCACAAGGGGGCAGCTAAAGAGTTGAATGCAGCTCCAGAGCTGCACTTTGCAGACCCTTGTTCTAGGGGGAGGCATTCCCAGAGAAGTAAGTAGGGGGATACCACTGGAGGCTTCTCCAACCTTCATGTGAAAGGACTAAGTAGAAGGACTGTTTGAGACTTGCAGCTGATCTCAGTTATAACTCAGCACCATGAAAAGAATTGGGGACTCCTGGTCCAAGGAGAGAGTGACTATTTACAAAGCAGTGTTACTTGGTAGCTCTGTCATCTTGGAGCATCTGGGCATAGTATCCAGCCACTGAGACTGACCCCTTCCCATCGCTTTCAGCCTCTGCTTGAACCAGAAACCAGAAACAATGAAAGGCAGTGGGAGACACCTAAAACCCCTTTGAACAAGGCTGCTGGAATTAGGGCAACTCCTCTAGCCTCATCCACATGGAAGATGTGAGCCATTAGCACACTGAATGGACAGCAGAAGCTTCATTTGCATCAAGGATGGAACCAGAATTAGCATGCTGAATGGAGAATCAAGCTCCAAGGCAGGAGTCACACTGAAGTCTGGGACTGGCAAAGCAGAGAGGCACTGCATGATGGGGGATCCCTGCTCCTGAGATGAAGGAACTCATGCCTACACACGCCCAGCCCAGCAGTTATCAGACCAATTCCAGTCAATAGATCAGGCCGGAGATCCGGGTCCCAGCTGCCAGCAGCCATGGCGGCCCCATCCCTCACCAGGGATCCGCAGGCTGGCCGCCCACAGCAACAGCAGCCGCAGCCCCTCTGGGGATCTGCAGCCCAGCTGCCTGGGGCTGCAGTGGTCCCAGCCCTGGCCAGGGATGTGGGGCCTGGCCGCCTGTGGCGGCGCCTGTCCCTGTCAAGGGGGTGGGGCCTGCAGGCTGGGGGGGGTGGGGACTTGGCCCATGCCTCAGGTCCCTCCCCCAGCCAGCGACACCCTTGCTGATTGTATTGTAAGCTCCCTCAGAGGAATGCCACCCATCACCAGGAATGGTCAGCTCCTATTGTCCACCTAAAAAAAACATCTCTGGTATACTCCCTTAAGTCCTTATTTACCCCCGAACAAGCCCAGTGTTCTGCCTTGAACCATTGTTTCTTCCCTACAAAAATCCCTGCTCAAGTTCCACATGTTAGTTAGTTCTGAATCTGATGTTTGATCTGTTGCCTGGACCTATAAGCTGCATTAGGTCCACTGGGACTTCACCTTTTCCTTGCTGATCGTGGTGGTGTTTCTGCCTGTCTCCAGCACTCCAGACCCTAAGCTGAACAGCCTGGTTCCTGGGTACCTTCAAGCTACACTGAATGGTGAGACAACCCCCTCCCCTTGCTTCTCTCTTTTTTTCCTCTTAGTCCAACAATAACTCTAAACCTGATCTTTTGCAATCCCCTCAGGCTAGCTTTCCCCAATACTATAATTAAAATGGGGCAATTTTGTAACTGTGATCATTTTCCTCCTTTTGTATGGTTATTAATATTGTAACTGTGAGTATTTTCTTCTTCTATAATTATTCATAAGTTTTATGTACCTGGAAATAAAGCAACTTTCCTAATCAAGCTGGTTGCCAAATTTCCTGTGTTCTTGGCTTCCCTATATTGCTCTGCAGCAACACTCCTTTTATCTAGCCAAAGATCCCTGTGATGCCCAATTCCTTGTAAGGTTTGCTCATTAAGGGGTTACCAGCATGCTGAACCTGTGGCATATAAGGGTGACAGCTGAAAGTGCTGTTTTGACTCAGCCTGATTGAGTCCAGGGGCATATAAAGGTAGCAACTGCAAGTGCTGTTTTAACCCAGCCTGCCCAGATGCATACTCAAGTCTAGTCTGGTGCGGTACAGGAGCACATAAGGGTGGCAACAGAGAAGTGCTGTGTAACCCAGCCTGCTGAATTCAGGGACATATAAAGGGTCGGTCGAGAGTGCTGATAGACCCGGTCCGCTCAGTCACACTTAAACCCAGTCTTGGGAAATTTAGGTCCTGAGAGAGTGGCTCCACTGGGAAGGATTTGCAGAAGGGAGGAGTAAGTTCTACATAGAAACACAAGTGACACAAGCAGTACACTAATAGAATTGCAACATCCCACCCCCCCAGAGGAAGTAACCCTAATAAATGAGCATACCTCAAGTTGATGGGCAAAGCTGGTAACAGCAGGAGAAGGACTGTGGTGCTCCTAAATGCAAGAAAGGCAAATCTTCCCAAGTTACTTCCAGGGGAAGTGTAGGCCTTCGGCACTGCTGGCCAGGCAGGAGGACGCCTCCTGTCGGTAATGCAGGGGGAAGTTAGCCGGTAAGGCAGCCCTCCTGGGTATGGACTGGTTCCTGGCTTGAGCCCTCGCTGTGCAAGCCTGTTATAAAGTCCAGGGGCCCCAGCCCCCTGGGCAGGGCAGCAAAACACAAAGTCCGGGTAGTTCAGGGTTTCCTTAGGGCCTCTACTGGTTAGGCTCCATGGGAGGAGAGGTGGGGGAAGGGAGACGCAGGCCCACCTGCTCCACTGCATCTCAGCCCAGGGCCCTACCAGTGACCCTGAGGAGTCACTGGGCCAGCAGGGTCCCCAACCATAACACACTGGCACAGGGCCTTCCAAACTCACTGCCCTCCCTGGGCCACTTCCTCCACCCACCCCCTCCTCAGGTCCAGGTACCTATTTCCAGAGGTGGTAGGCATCTTCCATGCCCCCCTTGTAGCTGGCCTGGGGGATCACCCCAAATCCCTCTGCATCTATCAGACATAGGTCCAGGTAGGTTGCAGAGTCCACAGCAAGGGGCAATTCCTCAAGGTCCTGGGGTCTGTACCCATTGGTCTCCTCAGCCAGGGGCAGTTCCTCAAGGTCCTGGGGTCCACACTCAGCAGGGGTTTCCTCATCTGCCAAAGGGAGCTCCTCCAGGTCACAGGGACTGTAGATTATGGGATCCTTGGCCTCCCCGGGGTATGGCTCAGCGGTCACTCATCACCTCAAGGACCAGCCTGCCCTCAAATGGCCTCCCCAGTCAGCAGCCTCCAGGTTCCCTTCCCAATCACCCAGTCCTGGGATGCTAGGTGGGCCATAAGCCTGTTCAGCAGACTGGTTAGCAAACCTGCAGCACGGACAGGCCTGCCTGCTCTGCACCAGCTCCCGCCAGGCCAACCTTCCCCTCCAGGAGCTCAGCCCCAACTGAGCTTCTGGCTTGGGCTTTTATACTTCCCCTTCCTGTTCGGGCCCCGCCCCTCCGCTTCCGGGGCTTAAGGGTTGTAGTTCCCCAGTCTGGCCAGGGAGGGCGTTTGGGTCAGTTTGCTGGCTCAGGCTCAGAGGGCGGTCAAAGCTCCCAGCTACAGGAAGTCTGTGGATATTTATAAGATGAGACCTGCCTGGATTAGCACATAGGTATCCAGTGGAAGGATGGGTTTGAGGAGCTAAAATTTGTATCCTGAAAAAGAGCTAATGAATAAGCTCCACAGAGGGATAATCTTAAGTACTCTGATCTGGAGGTAAATGCTAGTGGGTCTACACAAGACAGAGTCCAGCAAGGAGGCAGGCCTCCTGGGCAATGTTGTGCTCCAAGATGGTGTGCTCAGAGGGTAGGGCCCTCTTACACCTTCCATTTGCGTTGTAAAATATTGGATGTTTCTCCTCACCCCAGGATAAACCTGGCTAATTATAAGCCTGAGTGTCAGAGTCTTCCTGCCTCAAAGCACCACCTGATTTACCAGATCTGAATCCATCTGCTTAGCTAGATCAACTTTGTGATATGACAAGAGTCTGATGTACATACTGAGCAACCCACCTCCTACGCACAGACTTTGCCACTTGCTGATGGAACAGCAAGATCAGGAATCACTCTGGTTGGGTTTCCAGCATTTTGTGCCCTGACCCTAGGAAATTACCAGCCACGAACTATTTACCTTCACAGGTAATGGTCCATTCATTGCATGACAGTGGGAGTTTGGCATCTTTATATTCTGGTTCATTTCACCTCAAAAAAGACCGACAGACTTCCTGCAGCCACCTGTGTAATGCTGCAATAGATATAATTCAAAGCAAAGATCTCTTTTTTTATTAAATCTTATAGTATAAAGAGGGGCACAAACCCAGAAGAAAAGCAACTTGCTGTAAATTTCAAAGGGGCAGCTGTGTTAGTCTAGTTCACCAAAACAAACAAGGAGTCCTGTGAAACTTAAAGACTAGAAAATTTGTTTATTGAATGAGCTTTCTTGGGAGAAAATCCCACTTTGTTAGATGCTTTGACGATCCCATGAAAACTCATGAAATAAATCAGTTTGTTAGTCTTTAAGTTCCACAGGACTCCTTGTTTGTTTTGCTGTAAATTGTATCCTAAATCAGTTTCTAATCCAAGATTAAAACTCAGGAGTTCCTGTAACCTATCCCCATTAGCAAGTCATTGGCTTATGCCCACTTCTCTCCATGTAATATATAGATTAACACCTTTGGATGGCAGAGGGAAGTTGGATAAAATGCAGAAGTTATGCTTCCTGTGTTCAATCCAGTCCTGTTCAGTGTTAGCAATTCAAACAGTACTGATCAATTCTTCTGTCATTCAGAGCCTACAGTGGAGAACAGTACTGAAGGGGTAAAGTGCACATATTGCAAAATGCTGAGTATTAGTCATTAGATAAGGAAACAACTACACACACGGGTATTTGACTCACACAATTTGAAAGCATTGTATCTCAAGCCATGTTCCAGGACTGTAACTGAGCCATAGTGCCAAAGGGGCAGCCATGTTAGTCTAGTCCAGCAAGACAAACAAGGAGTCCTATGGCACTTTCAAAGATTAACAAATTTATTTATCACATGAGCTTTCATGGGAAAAAATCCCACTTTGTCAGATGCTTAAAATGGGGAACTTACAGAATGGGAGGAAATTAAATGCAGGGAAGTCTAAGTCATAGGATCAGGTCAGACTGTTACATCAAATCAAAGCAGTTGTTTAGATTTCAAACACTGGGGAACAGCATACAGAGGAAGGTGAGGTCAAATCACCTGTTGTAATAAGAAAAGAACCCAAGATCCCTAATTAACGCTAAGGCAATGGTGTCAAATCTGCATATGAATTCCAATTTTGCAGTTTCTTTTGAAGCTTTTATTTGTTATCCATTTGTTTGAGCACAGCTATTTATAAATCATCAATGGAGACAGCAGGGAGATTGAAGTTTGCCTGTTGGTTTTTGAATGTTGTTATTTCTTCTGTCAATTTTGTGTCCATTTTTAACTTTTGGTCAGAGACTGTCATGTTTGACCAATATATACAGTGGGGAGAACACCCCACATAGGATGTCACTGCATGGCGAGGTGATGTATCCTGGTATCCCACTCTGACTTGCCATGCAGTAACACACCACGTAGACAAACTCTTACTGCCATTGCAAGAGACCATCCTTTCCCACAAGAAGATCTGTGGGAGGAGACTGTGAGTAGCAGTCTTGATCAAAGTGTTCTCTCTCTATGGGCTACTCTTCACTGACAGCAGCAAATTCACCACCGTCAATTCAAACCACCTGATCCACTGCTCAGGTCTGTGAAGGCTCCTTCAGTCAGTGAGGAAGTTGATCTTTGAACACCACCCTGGCAACTGATGTCACACAGAGTAGAAGGGAGGTCCCTCCCTTCAACACTATACAGTGAAAGTGCCAGGAGCAGGGAAGTCAAAGGCAGATATGCAAGTTATTTTTTGCAACTTGTGTATCTCCATTCAACTGTTGCCGGAAAAGGCAGGCAGTGTAGACCTCCCCAAGACTTCCCCGCTTTGCTGGGAAGCAGGGTTTTCCTTCCTGTTCAAAAGCATGCAAAGCCTGCTGTCTGGATGATTTCTGGGAAGACAAGGAAATCCTCACAGAAAGTCTATGCCCCTCTGATCCAACTCTTTGCAGAGTAGCTCCATTGAAGGCCTACTAGAAAAACTCCCTTCTGGGTATGGTGAGCATCAGGACCATGAAGTAAAGCTATGTGAGGAAAGAGTTACTATGTTTAGGGTTGTATTTTTTTTGTTCTTATAAATAAGGTCCATGAAGTAGAAAAGAGATTCCTGCTTCCCTCAGCCAGCCCACTCACTCAATCCATCCTTCTGGCCCTGAACAGACCATTGAGTTGCATGGTTAGGGCTCTACTGCACTGGGTAGATACAGAAGAACTCAAGATGGGGGTGCTGAGGCTGCCATCCAAGTGGGTCTTGGGGAAAGAGATGATAGTGATCAAGCTTTGGGCATTCATCCACTCTCCATTAACTCTGGAATCAAAGAGAATTAAATAAGAAGGATAAAAAATTTCAGGAAAAATAAAATACCTTCAAATATTTTCTCTCTCAGACTGATGTAGGCTGACAGCTGACCACCAAAATTCCCCCAAGCAAATTTCAATCCCCAGAAATAAAGCATCAAATAAATAATTTGAAAATAAATTAAAAATATAAAATTCCCCTCAAACAAATGACCTATAAATACAACTAACCTATATCATTCTTAGTAAACAGGACACAATCACATTAATAAACCTATAGAAATCTGACATACGGTTATACACTGTCATGTCATTTAAAACACTGACTTAAAGTGGAGCTGGAATAGGTTAGAACTCTTCTATTTCCATTCTCCTTTGGGCAATAACAGGGTTTGCAAAGTGTTTCCAAGAGACATTTGAAATCTTGCTCTTTAGACATTTGCCAGTGTTACTTGTCTGGAAGTGCCAGTGCCAAAAAAGTTACCATGGAAACAATAGGCAGTTCTGTCATGCCTTTAACCTCAGTAATCAGAGCACCCAAAGACTGAAGTAGAATCCTGCCCTCTCTAGCAAATTATGTTATCAAAGATGGCTTTCAGTCCACAAGGAATTTTACCCTGGAAAAACTGTAACTGAGCTACAGAAAACTCCTTCATATGTCATTAAGACCCGCACTCTCTAATAATATAAACAATTAGTTACCAGTCACAGGACTCAAGATAGTGAATCTCTGTCAACATAAATGGCAACCCATGAAATTTTCTTTCTTTTAAGATTGTGACCTACCTTCCCTTTCTAACCTTGCCTTCCCCAAACCATTGTAAAGGTCTGATCCTAAATGAGGCCAATGTCCCATTGAAATAAATGGCAGCTTGGTCAAAGTAAGGATTCAGACACAAGTCAACCACTCCTTACTCAACACCTTCCCTCACAGTCTGGTTTATAAAACTTTGTTCTACTTCTCTTAGTTTACTTTCTTTGATTCTCTTTCCTTTGGACCTTGTCCTTAAATATAGTCTGACAGTGCCAAGGAAGCTGCTTTGAAAATCTGTAATAGATACTATATTAGAATTTTCTAAGGGTACAGGCACAATTCCATTGTTTATCATAAAGGTGATAAAGACCAGGTAACCCACAGAGTGAAGAAATCTGGAGTTTAAAGTTGCAATTCCATATTCACATATTGTTGTAAAAAGAAAGTGAAGATGTCCTAATATTTCTCTATTAAAAAAGTCTCTATTCATAATGCACCACTGATTCACAAACATGGAGCAATCTTCCACTATTTTTACAGTAAAAATTAAGCAAAATAGTGTGGTTAAGGAACAAGGATGGAGTTCTATTCTGCATTTTTAAATCTCCTGGTTTTGCTGTAATTGAATTTAGGGGTCTTTTATATATGCATTTTAATTTAAATATTATGACAACAGTGCATTTATGGAAGTAAGAAAAGATATATGCAGCATGACTGACAATTTTGTGAGATAATAGACCATGAGATTACATTAGAAAAACCTTCAATAAATGCCATAGTTCTAAAAAATACTGATTTGTGAACAGTTAAATTAAGAATCTCAGCTCCAAAAGAGCAGGCGTGTTAGTCTAGTTCAGTAAAACAAACAAGGGGTATGTCAACACTTGCAAGTTAGTTCAAATTAAGGAAGCTTATTTTGAACTAATTTAGGCCCTGTCTACACTAGGCTTTCATTAGTTTGAATTAAGGAATTCCTTAATTCAAACTAATGAAAGCTTAGTTCGAATTAGTAAGACCTGCTGGTTAGTTCGAACTAAGCCCTTAGTTCAAACTAAGGATGGTGTAGACTAGGATTAACTCTTAGTTCAATCTTAATAAATTCGAATTAAGGGCAGTCAGTTCAAATTAACAAAGTGGACTAATTCAATTTAACACTAAGTCTAATTAGTCCACTTTGTTAATTTGAACTAATAAGTTTGAGTTTAGTTTAAACTAAACTTGAACTTATTTGTTCGAATTTACAAAATTGAACTAACTTTTCCTAGTGTAGACATAGCCAAGGGGTCCTGTGGCACTTAAAGACTAACAAATATGAAAGCTCATGCAATAAATAAATTTGTTAGCCTTTAAGTGCCACAGGACTCCTTGTGTGTTTTACTGAAAATCCAAATGCCGCACTGTATTTCAGTAGTACTTTCAGGCCAGGTCTATAATGGCCACAGATTTTGGTGGCAGTTGAAGGCAGATATGCAGGCAGTAACTCGCATAGCTCCCTTTGAATTCCCAATGCCTACTTCCTGCAGCATCCCTCCCTCACCCATAGTCTCTTGGAAATGTCCCCCTCCCCCTTCAACTCAGCATTAGTCTTCTTGCTTGGTAGGTCTTAATAAAGTAACCTCTGGCTACTTGTGGGTTTGATTGAGTGCATCTTTACGGAACCTCAGTTGACCTCACACAATCAATTCTACACTGTCAGCAGTGTTACCACCAGTATAGACCTGGCCTCTGTCCTTCTTCATCAGCTTTCTTTTGTTAATCCTTACCTTGCTTAGAGTTTTGACTACAAAGGGGATATTTGCATATCATTCAAATGATTGCCCTGAGGGCTGTATGCAATGAGCTGTGGATGAGTCAACAGCTTAGGAAGTAGGGAAGATATAAATCAACAGAAAGATGAGAAAATTTGAGAATTTCATAATGAACCTTAATGTGTGCTTGTAATTGTGCTTTGTACCCACCCATTAGGTCTCTGTTTACTCACACATTCAGATACTAGCTTGAACAGTCATCCTTCCTGTATACTTTTTTTTCCTTTTGGTACGCTTTTTTTGTATGCAATCCACTTTGCATTCTATATTGTCTTTTATGAAAGCCAATTAGTTATGGGTTACAATCCTAAAATGAATAATAGCAAAGCAAAGAAATTGAGAAAGGACTGTGTGAAGGAGAGGGTACATATTCCAATAAGGCTGGGATAAGACAGAGCGATAAAGGATCTCACAGATGGTGGTTTTACCAGCACCAATAGTGGGAATATGAAGAAGAGAATAAAGACACTACATTTGTGATGAAGACTGGGTCAAATCTTTCATCAGTATTCTCCTGTCTTGATTGAAGTAATCAGTATCCTCCATGAAGGACTTGCTTGTGTTTGTTAGGCACAGGCCCCTGTTAGTACCCAGTGAGAGGCTCCACAAGAAGAAAGAATCACAGGGAGTTCAGGTGTTTATGTCTCATCTGCCTGCTTACCAGAGCAGAAAACTTTCCCGTGACCTGCCTGCCAGTAGAGAGGAGGACTGAAGGAATGGCTTTTCTTTCTCTCTAACCCTTTTGTGCTGGATAACAACAATTGCACGAGTGCAAGGACATACTGTGACCAGAAGATTGGTAGAAGGGACAATGCTTAGGTAGGATACTGTCTTTAGAGGTGCCTTAGGCCTTGTCTTCATTTAAAACTTTTGCTGTTCTAAGTATGCCAGCAAAATTCTGCTCCTGTAGACGCAGTTAAACCATGAGTGCTTATGCCAGTATAATTTATTCTGATTTGTATTACATCAATGGAAGAATCCTTCAGTTTACCTAGCTACTGCCTTTCAGGAAAGTGGATTTACTTTAGCAGTGGGAGAACCATGAGTGTCTACCCTTAAGCATAGCAGTCATGCAAATGGAGTGTTTTAAATGTAGACATAGATTTTGTACATGAAAGAATAGCACAGTGAGAGTCAGTGCCCAGGAAATGTGCCAGAGGGCACATCTATACTGCAAAGTAAGTCTAGGCTCAGACTCAGGCTCCAGCCCAACCCCACTTCAATCTATACCCATATCTGTCTGACTCAAGCCAGTAAGTTTTCAGGATTTGCATTGTAGGACATAGTGACAGGGATGTGTCCAAATGTGAGTCCCCCTGGGACTTGGCTCCAAACTCCACCTTTCTGTAGGATGGACACAGCTCAGGCCTAGGTCCCCAGACTCCTGTCTTGAGAGTCTGCCAAAGCAGTTCCACAATCCCTTGCACCAGTGTTCTTTGGACTTTCTAACCCAATACCAGCCACATGACTTCCAACAGACAAAAGCAATCCTTTTGCTGCTCAGTGTTTGACATTTCCATTTTATTCTGACCTTGAAGCTGCATATACAATGAACCATCAACACAGACAAGAAGTTGTTTGCCAAAAGTGCCAGTATCTGGTTGCAGGACCATAGTCAGACTCTAGTAAATCGGTGGTGTGAGGTGAGCAAGATGTTTGACTTCAGTAAGTGTGTCAGAGTGTTTATGCCAATGTAATTGCATAAGGGTGTGTTCACACGGCAGTCTTATTTCGAAACAACAGAGGTTGTTTTGAAATAAGAAATGCTAGGTTCACATGACGTACTGTTGTTTCAAAACAACGGGTTCTGTTGTTTCAAAACAACGGCGTTGTTTCAAAACAACTTAAACCCCATTTGGTGATGAAACAACGTTGTTTTGAAATGATTATTTTGAAACAAACCTTTCAGAACATGCTGTTTCGAAACAACGGTGATTTGTTTCGAAATAACTGTTGTCCGAACATGTTATTTCACTCGGAGTGCTTTTCCTTAATTCAAATTAACATTTTCTTAATTCGAATTAACTTATTTCAAAATAAGGCGTTATTTCGATACAAGTTGTTTTGAAACAACTTGTATTGAAATAACCCCCTGTGTGTGAACGTAGCCTAAGTGTACCAAGAAGTAATGGACAAGCTGAGAGCTTTGGGCATTCAGTGGGCCAGCTTCCAGAGGAGGGAGCACACTAAATGGCTCAAGAGCAGCTACTGGAAAGTCAGGAATGAGAACTGCATTTCAGGGAACTCCCTATCATCTTGTATGTTTTTATGAGAACTCTGACACTCTGCTGGATACTGAGCCCCCAGCAGTTCACAGCAGCTTGGTTAGCTGGGATGGCAACCTTCTGAACCCTGAATCTAGAATTGGATGAGATGGGAGCCAGCAGGCACCAGATCGAGCTCCTGAAGTGACTTCATTGCTCACACAGATCCCTGAGGATGCTTTGCTGTTGGAGCAGCTGCAGCATGTCCTAGGACCATACTTCAAAGAGCTGCCTGATGACCCTCTCAAAAGAAGCAGTCTGCCATGTAACTGGCAGCGGAAACACAGAAGGCAGAAGAAGCCTCAGAGTCTGATAAAAGTGTTTGGCTCCATGTTGCTATTAATATAGGAATGGGAGGGATTTCCACTTTATAAATAATATATTTTATATACCAGCCATGGGTAGTGGTCTACATCAACTAATGGCAAAATGCACACCAGCATCTTTATGTCACCTCACCACCATATAGAATTCAAAATGGAGACCAGGAAGCACAAGCAACAGTTAAAATAGTCTGTGTAATTAAATTTTTACTGTATATTTGCACATTTCTTATAGAGGTGTGCTGGGATGTTTTAACTGTAAGTGCCTTACCTTTTCCGATGCTATACAAATTGGTCACCCAACAGCATCAGGATCCACCTGTAAACAGCAATGTACAGTAGATTTATTAAATAATTTTGTTTCAGATCTGATTTCCTCTTCCTCAGCATAAGACTTTGGTTTTCTACCCTTTCACCTCTTATGCAGATCCAAATAGTCTGAATACTCAACTGTATTGTGAGTGATTAGTCATTTCTGCGAAAACACATCAGGTACTTTTTCAAATAAATGAGCAAGCAGTGACACAAATCCCAGAGTTGAGGACTGTCAATGAATACAGCCCTTTGAGCTCAGCCTCCAGATTTAAAGTTCTTTGTGGACTCCACCCTCTTTTACTTCTCTGTTACAGAAGTGTAAGATACAAGTACAATTTAAGGCAATATTAGACAGATGTGAAGTTTGCTATAATTTTGAAATTATCAATGCACAAATGAGAAAACATTTGCAGTTCTTGATCTTCATTTTTGTTTGAGAAGGGGGGTACTGTATATTTAAATAACTGAAAAGCAACATATCCCATTATATTACTTCTAAAATATTACAATACTGTGCTACAGAGTCTGTTATATCAAAAGGTACTTTACACTGCAGTTCAAAATCAGTTCTTATGTCTCAGATGCAATCTGTGCAGACATTCATCTGCATTCCCATTCATTTCTCATGAAAAATGTATGACGTATTGTGAAAATAAATGAAGAGAAATAAACCAAGACACTTCCATTTTCAGCAAGTGCCACATGTCAGGAAGCATAATAATATTTCATTTCTGAATTGTCCTTCAGTTAATATTTGTACTTGAAAAGTGAAAACTTTCAGTACCTGGATTCAGAGACATTCTAAAATATGCTATGTTCTAATCTGGCTTGCTTTGCATGTGAAAAAGTCCCACTGAAGTCAACAAGACTTTTCTATAAGTCAAACAAGCGGGATTGGCAGTGCATCTCAGATTGCATAAGGGATCCAACTGCCTTCTCAAATCTCTTTCATCTATTAACCCGTTGAACACCTTGCGTTCACTCATTCTCTGGAGTTCATCTCCAGTTTGGCTTTTGTCACTTGCACTCTACCGAAACTGCTCTTGCCAAAGTCTCAACCTTTCTGTAGCTTAAAACTCAAAATCAGTACTCCTTTCTCCGCTGCCTTGAGCTGTCAGTCACCTTTGTCACCACTGATCATGCTCATCTTGAAATCTTTCCCTCCTTTGGCTCCCATGAATGTCCTCTCCTAGTTCTTTCAGTGTGGTCTTGGAAATATTGTACTCATCCCCCATCAATAACTTCTTCCACAGCACCTTCTACTTGTTCTATACCTTATTGCTGGGTAATCTCATCCATAAACACAAAATCAACTACTAGCTCTATGGTGATGACTCATAGATCTCCTTTTCTACTCCAGACCTGTCTCCTGTCCAAAATAAAATCTCAGCCAGTCCCTATGACATCTACTTGTGACCGTCTATCTGTCAGTTCAAGCAGCACAGTGACAAAACAGAGCTCTTAATCTTCTCCTCCTTTCCTTCCTTGCTACTTCCTTTCTTAAGCACCACAGACATCACCAAACCTGCCTGTCACTCAAGAAATCATGCCCTCCTCATAGCTATTCAGACTGCTGCTGCAAAGATCATTTTCCTAGCTAGTCACTTTGACAAGGTCACCTATCTCTGCATTCCTCTATGTGCTCCCTATTCTCTATTGCATCAAATGTAACCTTCTTCTCTTCCATTTCAAAGGTCTTCACAGTCTGTCTCCACTTTGCCTATCATCCCCTCATTCACTACTGAGATGCAAACTTCCACTGTTGATTGGTGTGTGACAGCAGCATCCACAGCCCACTTGTTAAATTTTCAAAGAGGTATCTTTGTGCTTTTTCCTATGCTGCCTTACACACTTGGCAAGATTTCCCCATAAACCTCCTCAAAGCTACTTTATTATCCTCCTTCAAAACTCTCCTTTTCCATGATGCCTGTACAAAACTCGATAAGGCTTAGAGTGCTGGTTTGCTGAGAACACAACCTATCTTGCTGACCAATATTGTCTGATTGTGTCTTGGAGCTGTCTGTATTCATTTTTAGCCACTCAACTTTCCAGGGAAACAGGGGATGTGATGGGTGGACAAGCTGGCCTCTAGCTGCCCAGTTTTCTTGTCAATTTCACGTGTGCAGCAGATCCAAGAAATAGACAAGAATGACAGTCAACAGCCAATGTAAGGAATGCAGTGTCTACAATGACACTGTGTCACTCTAACTAAGCTGACGTAAACGCTACACCTTCTGTAGTAACCTTGGGGAGGAAGGAGTTAATGCCTTGGTCAGTGAGTTGCAGGAGAGCCAATAGAAACAGAGTAAACATTTTTTAATTGAAGCAGCAGTGCTGTCTCTTTCCTGTTTGGTGACAGCAGAGCTCCTAGAAGGATCAGGAGGAGGCCAGAAAGACAGGCCTGAAGGATCCAGCAACATCCTTGACAAAGATAAGCTCAGGTTTGTAAGTGACCAGGCGTGAGTAGAACTGGGAATGTTTACCTAGACGCGGTCAGGATATTTCTTTGTTTTTGGTTTGTTTTTATATTCCTCTGTGCTGAGTGCATGTACCTCCTACTACTACCCTGTAACTACCTAAGTTAAATCCCACAGAAGCAACTCTCTGTGTTTCTCATCTGTTCCTTTTAATTAAAGACTTTACTCTTTCAGAATAACCTCTGGTTCTGTGCCCTAAAAGGCAAGGTGTTTTGTGCACATGTGCCTCAAACTACACAGTCAACTACTAAAGGGGATTCTGTTCCATTGCAAGCTGATATCCCAGCTGGGGTTCAGTTGCTCTCCTGAGGGAGGAATAAAAGGCTATGTCCACATGTATATGGTTAAATTTATTTAACTTAAACCGATTTAATAAAATCAAAATAAAAATCATTAAGTCAATTTAAGTTAAATCAATTTAACAGGTCCACATAAAAAAAAACAACCCAAATCGAAATAGCAAGTCCAGATACAGGACTTGCTATTTCAATTCAGGAGAGGGGCACCATGGGAGGTGTGGCAAGATGGCCCCCTAGAAGGGCCATGCCCCACCCAATATATAGAAAAAGGACAGCACCCTGGGAAGGAGAAAGGCAAATCACATTAAATTAAAATAACGGTTATTTCAAAACAACGTCTGAATGGTGTTATTTTGAAATAACCAGTTCGATTTAACAGACGTTTAGCTTTAAAGTAGGTTTAACCTATTTCAATCCAACATCTCTTGAATCGAAATGACAGAGCTCGTCATTTCAATTCAAAAGAATGTTGTGGGGCCCTAATATTTTTTAAATCAAAATAGCCACCGTTATTTCAATTTAAAAGGTATGTGTGGACACACCCAAAGTGATTAAGGATACTTCACAGGAAGGAATTCCCAAGTGCACCTTCCTGGGTTTTCAAGAGGATTTTGCATTTGCATGGTGGCAGCAATACCAATCCAAAGCCAGGAAACTGATAGCCTTGGAGAGTTTTAAGACGATTTTTTAGGGTCAATGGGCATCAAAGCTCTTTCCCCCCTCTGGCACTTTGAGTGCAGAAGGTGGGGGCCTGCAGGAGCTCTGATGTCACCAGCCAGGAAAGAGGCAGGGCTGCTGCTCCAACTAAAAAACCTGTACCCTGTTTCTCTCCTGCAACTCACTGACCAAGGTGTGAACCCCTTCCTCCAGCAAGGTTACTACACCGCTCACTGAAGTAGTTTTATTATTTTGGCATAGCAGAGGAGTTACATCACTGGGAGGAGCATGTCAGTGTGTACACTGCCATGGTTTTGTCAAGAGAAGCTGAGTTTTGATGTGTACAGAAGACCAGCCCTTTCTGTTTGCCGATTTACACAGTTATAAAGGCTTATAATATAAATGCTTAAATATGAACTTAGAATAAGGGATACAGATGTAACATCAATGCATGCAGCCTCATACATGCAGCCTCATACATGCATTCAATAAAATGTAAACGGTAAGCACATTTTTATAATTTGAATGCCTTTTTTAACAATCAAAGGTGAGTCAAACTTGTTCTAGTTATATATTTGTTAGTGTTCCACTGAGATATAAGGTCCTGGCATGAGCTGGCACCTGGTCTACCAGCGACACACATTTTTCACCACAAATACTTAATATATGATGACTCATTTCTCATAATATGAAGTAGGATGATTTGAGTCACATTTTACATAAGAAGTGTTTTTATAGTCTTCAAGTGTTGGCAATCATGGGGAAAGTCCCATTACAAGTTCTCACCCTATATTTATTAAGCTAATCAGTTTCTTCACAAGGAGAACAACTATGCCTCCTGATCCTCCTCAGTTTGAGCCCTTTCTGTAGTTTTCTTAAGTATTTGTTGCTGTGATAGTTTGGAGATACCAGTGTCGCCCAATGTCCAGGGTGCTTTAGTAGCAGTGGTGAGAACAACAATTTGTGGACTACAAACTGCGGCATGCTGGGAGAACTTCCTGTCTCCTGCCAGGAAGCACCCCCGCCCTCCCCAGCAGGGAATGTTTGCACTAACTGAGGCTGGGAGCATGGAGCAGACAAGCTGGGAGAAGGCCAATGGACTGTAATGCTGCTACAAGTTTTTTCAGAATAAAACCTTATTCCTGGTGATTGGTCTGAGTGAGTCTGGGCTGCGTGAACACACGTACTAACTCACAATGCAGAGCACACAGAGGAGGCTCAGGCCTAGTTTCCCAAACCTGTGTAAAGGGCCACAAGGCAGACTTCTCCTATCTTGAACATCCCCTTGGTGGGCCTTTAAGCAGGAGGGGTTACTTTTTTTTTTCTTCATATTTTGGTTCTGATGCTGTTTGGGGGGGAGGGGCATTACTGTGTTCTTCCCTGGGATTTCCTCCCCAGTACTTTCACCCCTAATGGTAGGATCCTCCTGGCTACAACATCTGGTGGGGGTCGCTCTGCCTTTACTGACTCCAGACCAGGGTGGACCAACCCCCCATGGCTCCAAACTGTGAATCCATGCTTTTCCTCCTGGCTATCGTCTGTGGGAGCAAAAAAATTAAACTTGCTTCTTTTCAGAATTTTTTTATATAAAAGGGGATAGAAATCAAAATGAAATGTTTGAAGTTTATTGAAATGTTTTGACTGACCTAAAACCGAAAACCAAATCTTGGGAATTTCCATTTCATAAAAAATTTTGAATTTTTTACTTTTTGTTCTGATTCAGAATGATTTTTATTTTTTTTCACAAGATGGAAAATATGATTTCCAACCAACTCTCATAATAAGCAAATGTTAGATGATTCAGTAGTATGATCTTGTGCAATATCTGAAAATTCAAAAGCTCATTAGACTTATTTGGTTGAGAATCCAAGCTGACAATATTGTGGAAGCAGTTTCTCAAAAGCCAGGTAATACACAGGAACAGGAAGCCAATGAGAATCAGCTGAAATATTTCAAACTTTAAATAAAGAAATAAATCACGTCAGCGAAAGGTTTGAATTGAGTCTTAGCCTCTGTTTGTTTGTCCAGTTTTCTGTATTATGGTTATCACCATAGTATCTGAGCACTTCTATATGAACTTGTTAGCTCATCCCTGGAATTATTAAAATATTGCAGATTAAGTACGCATTGTTAATATATAGACTAATCTGTTTGAAATGGATAATTTTAGAAACTGTAAGTAATTCAACAGCACTCAGTTCACTCTTCTAATAATATAACTCACAGAAAACCTTTCGTCTGCCACGAATGACCTGAATTCCAGCAAAATACAGTTGAGATTGTTGTATTTATTCTGCAACTGTGATTTAGACCAGTGGGTTTCAACCAGGGGTATGTGTACCCATAGTGATACACAAGAGATCTTCCAGGCAGTACAACAGCTCATCTAGACATTTGTCTACCTTTACAACAGGCTGCATAAAAAGCCCCAGTAAAGTCAATACAAACTAAAATTTCATATAGACAGTGACTTGTTTATACTGTTCTATATACAGTTCATTGAAATGTAAGTATGATATATACATTCAAATTGATTTATTTTATAATTATGTCAAAATGAGCAAGCAAAATCTGTGACACTTTTGTATTTTTATGTTTTTGATTTTGTAAGAGATGAATAACTTTCGTTGGATATGCAAGACAAATCAGACTTCTGAAAGGGCTACAATAGTCTGGAAAGGTGGAGACCACTGATTTAAACTGTACACTGAAAATCCTGCCTGGATTTCCTATTAAACAATGGTGCAGATTAATTTTCTGTGAGTTATATTACTAGAAGAGTGAACTGAGTGCTGTAGAATTACTTACAGTTTCTAAAATTATCCATTTCAAACAGATTAGTCTATGTATTAACAATGTGTACTTAATCTGTTCATATTAAACAGTGGTGCTAGTGATATTTCCTCCAAAACATCTGCAACTATCTGGTGTATGATACATATATATATGAACATAGGCGGTCCTACCGGGGGAACCAGGGTGGCCATTTGCCTAGGAAGGGGCCCTGCTAAGACCTCCACCATCCTCACTGGGCACCCATCAGGCTCCTGGCCTGCCCCCTGGCCTCACCGCCATCCCTCTGCCAGGGCCATTGCTGGCCTCCCTGTCCCACCACCGGTGAGGCTGGCGGGGGGTAGGGGCAGTGAGGGTTGGGAGGAGGAACCCTTGACTTTTTCCCAGGGCCCTGGAATCACTAAGATCATCATCCTTGTATGTGAACACGTGTATGGAAAAAGTGTAGCACAATGGTTTTATTATCCTGACTTTTGGTGAGTGGTATATACTAGTGAGCATTGTGAGTGAATTGTTCATGTAATTCCAAATAGCTGCTGATACAACCTCTTTCCACTATCCTGTACTTCTGTGTATCCCATATATGTTACAAAGAAAGTGTTCTAGAGAGTTTTAAAACAATGTGATTGGATTCAATTTTGTGTGCTTTCAGCTTTAAACTGAGGTGTCTTAATAATTGTGTTCCAAAGTAGAGGGCCCCAAGGAAATAACAAAACTTCTAAAAATTATCTAAAATGGCTTTACTATACCTAATAGTGCCATAATTTTAAAGTCCATTACTTTAGACACTTCCATGGTTTGAAATGAATGCTGGATCATACTGAGAAACTGGGAAAGCTATGATAGCCAGTCCATAGACTTATCGATTTTAAGGTCAGAAGAGGCCAATAGGATCATCTAGTCTGACCTCTCGCACACTGCAGGCCACAAAACCTCACCCACCAACTCCTACAATAAATCGCTAACCTAAAGCTGGCACTCATGCCTAGTCACAGAGGCACACAGGGCTCCCAGCTCTGCTGTACACAGTGACTCCTGTCCCCTGCTGGGTGACAGGGCCGGCAGGGAAAAGGAGCTGCTATGTGCCATGGCTCCCGCCCCTGTTCCCAGCAACAGCTGGCCCCACCCCTGCCACCTGCTGAGGGTTGGGGGGCATGGTGCTGGCAAAGGTTGCCAACCCCTGCTCTAATCTATGAGTCAGTCCTGCATAGCCACCAGGTAGCACACACTTTAAATCTGTCACTTGTAGATACATAGAGGTTATTGGGGTGCAGGACTAAATATTATCCTATATGGATCTTTGGTAGTTGTGATTTTTGAATTGGGGGGCAATTCCACATCTGGGTGGGAAAAAAAATATATATTTTTCTACTAGACTGACTCTTTGTAAAGTATTTATATAATAAGGAGCATTCTTTAAACAGATCTCCTAAACAGTGTTTTGATATGGTTTTACTATATGTATACTCAGGGCTTGTCTTCACTGACAGCAGCAAATTTGCTGCCATCAGATCAATCTCCCTGACTGCATGAGCTGGTCTGTAAAGACCAGCTCAGTCAATCAGGAATTTGATCCAGTAAGACCACCCCAGCAAGGAGCATATCGGAGGGAAAGGGTTTCCCTTCGGCTCAGCCTACTGAAGATACAATGGTTAACTAGGTGATAGGCAATCAGAAGGAGATAGGTGAGGTATTTTAAGTAGTTTGCATATCTCCCTTTGATTGCCACTGAAACCATGCAGCAGTGTAGTGCAGGGCTAAGTATCCACCAGTTTATGGCTACATGAGGAGAATGACTCTCAAGTTTGTGTATTACTCAGGGTTCCTTGTACATACAAAAAATACATCACCTCTACCCAAAGTTATCTGGATTCCTAAAATACCTCCAGCACTGTCTGCACTTCCCTCTTTTCATTCTTAAAAGCTTTCATCTTTTCATTCTTAATTTTGGTGGTGTTACTGGCAACTTTGCTAAGAACTGTTTTGGAATTTGAACTCATTAATAGTGACTCATGGCAATCAAAGGCTATACTCAGCTCACTCCCCCTCCTCTTAAATACAATTAATTCCTTGCACTCCACAATTCATCATTTGAATGTTTTATCCTTTGTCCCTCAGAAGGGGACCTCATCCCAGAGCACAGTGAAGTTGTCTGGAGTCTTTACATTTACGTCAGTGAATTTCAGGTCAAGTGCATAGTCAAATGATTCTACTTTTCTTTGAGAAATCTTTAAAGATTGTAGATGGAGCAGAAGATTGCTTAAGTGCCTATTATACTATTTTAAGATGATTTTAAAGGGCAAGGTTGTTAAAAGAAGACATTGTACTGGTATAGGAAAAAAAAAGAGAAAACTGTCTAAAATTTGGGTGAGAAACTGTTGTTGCCTTAATAGAAAGAAATGCGAGGTCAGGAGTAATGAAGTGTACTCTGTCCCGCAGACCATTTCTTCAGATAACACATTCATTTAGTAGTACCTTTGGTAAATGCTTTGCTTGTTACTAAGAAAACATTTCTGAAAGATTTAATTTATTAAATAAGCTGGAGAAGCAAAAACAAACATGCAATATTAAAGGAGGGAACAATGCATGAAAATCAAATGTGAGATTAGTTTCCCACAAAGTTGAGAGCAACTTCAAAAAAACATGTTCCAAAGGGGTAGCCATGTTTTTGCAAAAAACATTTGTATGAAACTTGGGGGAGAATGGGAGGCTTAAGGTGATTAATATGCCTTTGATGTGAAAATTGATTCACCGTAGAGTGAATGCTGAATTGAGACAAAACAAGCAAAGTATATCCTCTTGAGCAAAGACCTGAGATTAGAAATAGTGAAGAGAACAAGCATGTTTTTGAGGCCAGACCTTTCCTTTTTCATTATCAATCATTTAAAAACTTCTGCCTGTTCCTTCTAATTTTCCCCTGACTTGTGTTCACAAAGGATGATGTACAATGGTACTCAAATACCTGCTAAGTGAGTTGCAAAATGAAAGGTTCAGAAGAGCAAATCACTGAATAAATATATCCCTATATTTTCTATATAAACCCAAACTTGCACAAGGTATTTAGCCTACAAGAATTGCACAGTCTATTGAAAATTTAAAGAATTCTTTTTTTCTTACTTTGACTCATCCAATTACTAGCATAAATAAAGTGAATAGGCTTTGGCCCTAACAATAGCATAAAGCAACACCCACATGTCAAAAACTTTCTAATATTCACTTTTCTATTTACCCATTGCTATGTTCCTGTGACAAAGTGGGAAGGTTCTTAATGTTTTGTCTGAACCATGTCTGTGTCTCAGTTTCCCCTATGTGTTATTCAAGTATCTGGCTGGTGGGATAAGAGCATGTTATCATTGCAGAGATACATAGAGGACAGATGTGACTGACATCTGGCTTCCTGGGTATGGACAATATCTGATACTCCATCTCCTGGCAATTGATGACTGGGGCTCATCCTCTGATAGGATCAACTGCAAGTGTTGTATCTATAAAATTATCCACTGACTTTATGTATGGAACAATCAACTTAATCAAATCAGTTCTTCAGCCCTTGAATAGATTGTGCTGATCACAACCCATCTTCAATTCTCCTCTTATCCCGACCTTCCTTTTCTACTTGTGGTCATGCCTTTTCACAACAAAATCTCTCCATCTCTTTGGAGGCTGGCTGATTGGTCATTTCAGTTCCTGTGTGTACCATTTGACAACAAGTTCAGTCCATTCATTTTTCAGTAAGCTTGGCTATATACCCACCACATCACATTTTATTGTATCTGTTTTCAGCAGTGATCTGGTTCTCCACTGCAGTCTGATCAATTCAATGGGGATTTGATCGAGGATTGAAATCCCGTGAATTCTCTCCATCACCCTTTGCTGTGACAAACAGTTGTTGCTGGTTTAGCTTCATCAGCACCCATATCTTGCTGCTGAACAGCACTGCTGGCAGCACTGCTAAGTTGAAGAGGTCAGAGCAGTTGCCTTATTGACTTTTCTTTAGAGGAAATCCTTGATAGACTGAATCAGTTTTCTGTCTTCATAAGAGTTTGTCATCCTAAACATGGCACACAGTAATTTCTTGGCCTAAGCAGATGTATTGTTCAATTTTTTTTCTATTTGTCCTCTCTATTATTTGGGCTTTGGATAGGGCATTGAACTATATAAATTTGATTTTGGAGTGGTTCATTTTCAGTCCTAATTGGTGGCATTTTGTGTTGAGTTCTTGCCACATTTTCTGTAGTTTGATAGTATTTTCAGCAATCAGTGTGATATCATCTGCAAATCTGAGATGGTTTAACGCTCTCTATCAATGTTGGTTTCACCCTTCCAGTTCATCCACCTCCTTATCATTTTGAAGAAGGTTGTGAAATCTGATACCATGTTTTCTAATCAACTTTCTGCCTTCTTTCCTCCTCTGGACCTTGGCATTGAAGTTTCCCATCACAACTGGATTTCTGCATGAAGGTTTGCTCAGGTTCCTGATAGAATGTTTCCATACCACCTCCTTCACTTGTGTTTGTTACACTGCGAGTCACAACCACTGTATCAGGACACATTATGGTAACACCCCACAGTAGAAAGCGTGCTGTGGAGAGCCGGGGGCATGGCTGGATTTGGCCAGGCGCGGGATGAGCTGGTGTGTCCTGTAGGGTCATGATATGTCACCAAGTGTGTCATGACCTGCAAAACGTTGAAAACCATTCCTTGTTGACAACAACACCAATTGCTCCAAAAGTCCTCATGCCTTCTTTTGACAACATGAGGGTGCTCCTGCCTCTCCTTTTCACTTCCATCTCTTTTCTTCATTGTGTTTTTCAAGGACATTGCAAACTGCCCATTCCTTCTTCTTTGTGGTACGCTGGGCAGAGTGTAGTCAGGCATGTCAGGCAAGATGTGTTCTTATCAGTGTTGTTTTGTGTCTGGCACTGATATCAGTTTGGCTGCGTGTGTGAATGCGTGTGTGAGTCTCTGAAAGCGTGCTTCCTCAGGATTACCCCTGGCTCAAATCTCTACTGAGAACTCAGTTAGCTCAGTGATTTGGAGCCTGGCTTGGATCTTAAGCAGGAAGGAGTTAGCTTGATGATCCTAAGCTGAGGTGTTCCTTTGGTTAACATTTTGGGTTTCCTTTAGCTCAAATCTTGAGGACTCAGTTACCTCAGTGATTTGGAGCCTAGGCGTACCCTGTGTGCAAGAGGTAAACTGAGGCAACACTCAACGATCGAGGAAACCAACACAACCATGGATCTTTGTAGAAAATGAAGGTGCCAGGCTAGGCTTTATTGCAACATAGCACTATGGCAAATAATCCATAACAGATTTGTTAGCAGCACTGGTGTACTCAATGCAATGGAGCACCTCAACCAACAGCAGGACTTGCTGTCACCCTCTTGGCTGCATTAAGTTTGGGCTTTGGGGCTCCTATTCTTATACCCGACTTGGACCTACTGACTCAGCCCCCTTTAGATCCAAATTTACCTTGACTGGCCCACATACCCCTTTCTTGATGCCACCCATCAATTTGATAGGTCCACGCATCATTGGACATCTCTATCCATCAAGGTGTCATACATCAACCAAAGCCATATTTATATTATACCTCCCTATCTCTTTGGCATTATTTGTTGGCATTAGACCGACTCAATACCTTTCAGGTACTTATCCATTTTTCATATTTATTACAATTTTAGCTTGTTTCTTGCCAATTCCAGTGAAGTTAAACTTCACAATTTGTTTCATGTCTGTACCTTCAATTCAGGCTCACTGTACATTCCGTTCAGGTCCACTGTTGGATTGCTTCATTAGGCCTTGAGCCAACACCTAGCCATTTCTACTCATTGTTTCTATTTTAACCTTTGAATTTCTCCTACACTCATCATTAGATGGTTGATCAAGTCATCCCTCATCTGTGTCCTGCAGTTGTAAGTACCCACTGTGAAAGCAGTGCTTTTCTTTGGTGGCCTATCTCCTGAGATTCTTAGCAACCTTTCATTGATTGAACTCTACACTGCCACTGTAGAATGTGTTGTTTTGGTGATTTCTTCCACCACTTGTTGGCTATGCTGTCAGTGGCATATTTAACTTCTTAGCTTAGCTGGCACCCAACATCAAGAAAGACAACTGTCCTCTCACTGGGTTGACAGTCTGACACCTTGATAGCATTGTAAAACCTGCTGGGGAACGTACTCTGCTATCATCACTGTCAGACAAGCCAGAGTCACTGCTGCATCACTCTGAGGCATTGAGGTAGGATTTTGCAACAGGTGGAACAATCAATGAAATTTTATTTGTATTTTTCTATTAAGATTACAATAAGACTACAAAATAGGCATTAAGCATGAAAAAGTGAGAAAATGCTAGAGTTCAGGTTTCTTGCACAGACTGATATGTGTGAACACATTTAGGTTCTTATATGCATTAGGTATTTGGGTATCATTCATTGTAGTTTCAGCAGCGTTGAGTTTTGCTGAAAATCCCATCAATTCTAAAAGGGCTATTTTCAATGTTTAAGTTCCATGAAGCAAATGTTAGGATACTTTGCCCATGCCTCTTAAATCTTCCATCCCTTCACCTTTTGGTTCTAACAAACTGTATGGTTTATGCATTGTAGTGATCCCAGTTTTATGTTTGTCACAAACAGAATACTGAAGGAGTCAAAAGCACACTCGTAGGTTGTTTGCCTCTTGTTCAAATGATATAATTAAAGAGGAGAAAGATGCAAAGTGTTTGAATTATGTAATTTCCTACTTCAGCAACCAGCTTTAAAGTTCTGTTGTGTACTTTTGCATATTATGATCTAAATAGGTGGGCTTTAAGAGACTTCATATCACTGGAAAATAATTATGCCAGTAAGCCTGACATCAGTTTAGTGGAGTGAAGAGTTTCTCAGGTGCTTGCTTCATTAGATGAGAGTTAAGCACTTCCTATCTTGAAGAGCTACAATCAAAAGACACCTAAGAAATGAAATCATTAGCTCAGTTTATGTTAAACAAACAAGGACTTCTGTAGCACTGAAAGACTAAAAAATGTATTTATTGCGTGAGCTTTCATGGCAGAAAATCCCACTTCGTCAGATGCTTTGAAGATGGGGGAACTTACAGAATGGGAGAAATAAATGCAGGGAAGTGTAAGTCATGGGAACAGGTCACACTGTAACAGCAAATCAAAACAGTTGTAAAGATTCCAACACTGGTGAACAGCATCCAAAGGAAAATGAGGTCAAATCACCTGTTTAATGAGAGAAACCACTGAATGTATTGCTGTTTAAAAGTGAAATGACTGTAGCTGAATAATCATATTTGAAATCAGAGGAATATTAACATGCACCTCACTGAATGTAATTAACAAATAAATAATACATCTTATTTTTCTACCTTCATGTTCTACAAAATCACCAATATGATTAACTTTGTGCTGTATTGGGCCAAAGTTAAGTGTCACTCGCCATTGTTTTCAACAGAAAGCTCACTAAAAATCCATGGCACAGTTTATCACTTGGCAGCTTATAATGCTATGAAATTAAATACATTTTAAATTTCGCTTTTTACTTTTGTTGACGACGCAGTCTGCTTAGTTTATATGGGTATAGTGTTAACGACCAAGGAACTGAAAAAGGGATGGAAGTAAAACTATACAGCTATTAAGTGACTCAATCCAAATGGTATTAGAAACAATGTACTGAAACCCTAGACCCAAATTCCACCAAACTTCACATATTGGGGTGTGGAGTGAGAATCTGAGTCATGATATGACTTTTGCAACTGACTCATTTTCAGTGGCCTGAAGCAAAATCACAGCTGTACACCCTTACATTCAGAGTGCTAGATCATCAGCATCTATAAATCAGCAAAGGCTTTTTGAAGACAATGGACAAGTTACTGCTAACTATTAGAGCTAGTTGAATTTTTCACCCAAAACTTGTTTTTGATGCAACACGCCATCCTTTCATGAACAGATTTTTCACAAACATACTTTCAATTTTTTCAGTAAGAAAACTGAAAATAAATAATAAATTGTTTGCTTTTCTTGTTCCCTTTGCCCTTCCTCCCATGGCCATTTTCCTCTTTTCCCCATTTTGTCAGTGAAATAGAGGAAAAAGAAAAAGACGGGGGGGGGGGAGTGAGGATGCTTAAGATAAAATATCAACTGTTTTAGAGATTTTTCCATTTCTTAAAATTTTTCATAAGGAAATGAAAACTTTTAACATTTTTCACAAAACACACTTCCCTTTTTTTCTTCAGGTGCCTGAGAAAGTGCAATTTTTTCCCACAAAGCTAATGTGATAAATACATTTTTTAGTCTTTAAAAGTGCCACAGAACTCCTTATTTGTTTTGCTGAACTAGATTAACACAACTACCCCTTTGTTTCTTTTATTATTAACTCTAGTGAGTGTGCTTAGGATTTGCCTCAATGAGTTTAAAATTTGGAAACAAGTATTAAAATTGCAACTCTGTTCTATATTTATATAACCCCACACTATCTTTGATTACAGAAATATTTTTCTGACAATCTAGTCTATTCTCTTATATAACCTTTTTACCTGTTTGAATAATATGGAGATCCTATTGTAAACTGATGATTAGATAAAATGCAGAGCCCAGATTTGCAGTTCCTATGTACACACATCTCCCAGGAGGACAGTGGGAGTTAAAGAACAAATAAACCCTGGTTCCTAATTTAGTAAGAGAAAATTGTAATTTTTTATGGTTTTGCCTAATTCACATTGTTTTAACCTGCATTAGCAGAAACCATTTTGAACCTTGTGTTTACAAATGTTTTCCTGATATAATAGGTCTTACTGCTGTAATTTCTGTAGCCTGAAGCATTAGGATATGTTTACTGAGCAATATAAGCCTAAAGTTAGTGTGACTCAAGTCAGGGAGCCCTGAGCTTGAGCATCTACATTCTAGTTTAATAGTAGATTAAGAATTTTTTGACCCACACTTGACCCGAGTCAAAGTAACCCTACCCCAGAATGCTTAGATCCTCCCCCACATCAAAACTCCTAGATCTACAAATGGGTTGCACAGTGGGAAAACTCTGCTATCCACCCTGTTTCCTAATTGTGCCAGTGCTATTGATGGGATTCAGGTGCCCACAAAAAGCTTATTAGTACATAAGGTTGGTGTCTGTTGCAGCAGAATGACAGCAATTTGAGAAGGGTTTATACTGAAAGGCCATCTAATCTGATATTTGAGTTCTTCACCTCCAAGATGAGTCACGTTGGTAGGCAGATGACCCTGTGCAGCTGTTCTGTGGATAATTAGGACATCAGCTTCCAGGGCTGTCAAACTATTAGCATGAAACTTTGCAATATGTAATGTTTAAAATGGGCTGTTCATTAAAGGTGTTTCATCTGGTTCATTTATTTATTTCTGTCTGTTTCTTCCAACTATGATATAAAATGTAGATTTCAGAGGAAAAATCACATGTCCACCCCCAGCTTGGCTGCTACTGGATGTGGAGCAGTGAAGCACATCCACAAGAACTTGGGGTGCAATGTACTGCAGCACTCCCTGGGGCTCCCTTATTTGTGTCCCCACCACACCCAGGGTTGTCAGGAAGTTTGGGGGCTGGCTGCAACTCACAACCCTCACAGTGCAAAGTCCTGGGACCCCTGCACATACAACCTCTGGTAGAGCAGGGGGTTCCTCAGGAGCAAGTGACAGAAAGCAGAGCAGAACTAAGTGATGCTCTGGGGTGGGGGAGCAGCAGAGCTCCTAGCACAGAATAGCTGCAGGATGCCCCCAACATCCAGACAGCCAGGAGTCACCTCCCATCTGCCACCTTTGGTCCCTGGGCAAGGCAACATCTGCACAGCAGAAAGGAGGAACAGGAGCCAGAGCCATTGTGGGAGGCTGTAGAGAAGTTTTGGGCTGGCTCCCACTTTCTGACTTGACAGAGCATATTGCACCCTGGGAGGCCAGCAGGGGCTTGGGAGTGAAGCACAGAGAGTTGAGTGTGGATTAAACTCTGCCAGGCAGGAAGGAGGCATGGCAGGGCTTAACTCAATCCAGCCAGGGGAAGGATGACTCAAAACATACCAGCAGCTGGAGCCACCTCCTGCCTGTCAGCTTTGCTCCTTGTTCCAATCAAACTCCACAAAGCAGCAAGGAGGAGCTGAAGCAATAGCTGCTGTTGCTGTGCGAGTAGTAGGAGCAGGGAACATGCTTTGCCAGGCAATAACGGCACTTTTGGATGCTGCCTTGGCACCTGAAGTGCTGCTCTTGTGCTGCCAGGAACTCTGCAATACAGTCAGAGGTGGTCCAGGACACAAGTCAAGGTGGGGCTGTGTGCACACAGGAAAGTGACTGACTTGGGTGGGTGGCAGGTCCCAGTTTAAAATGGGCTCAGACACTCTAGTCCTACACTGTCCTGCACCCCTCATCTGAGCGCTAAGTTTCCATGATTTGTGTGTGAATGCAAGGGGCTCTAGGTGCAAGCCTAGGCTTGTATCGCTGTGTAGACATACCTTTAGAGAGAAGGAACCTCATTGTTGACACCCATAGGTGGGCCAAAGCTGCTTGAGTTCTCCAGATGGACAGGGTATCCCCTGGGGAGGGACATCTCGGCCAGCCTCTGCTGGAGAGCACATGTAACGGACGGACTGGGATTGTCCTTCTTGCATATTAGGTATGATGCAGTCGGGTTAAGTTTTGAGTCTGAGGCAATTAAATGCTCTTGACCATGTCAGGAGGTGAAAGGACAAGGGATCCATCCCTAACACGCCTGAGATTAGACTGATTGAGACTGTAGTCAGCCTTCCGTGGAATTTTGATGTATAACTCCCCGTGCCTTCTTTGAAAATCCATCTCAGTCACACACCTCCCACCACTCACACACAACACAGAGAGGGGCAGGGGCAACATCTGCAGCTTCGCTTTGTTTCTTTACTGTTTGCTGTACGATTCATTCATCACACCAACACACTCAATCTGATGGTCCTCTCCATCTCTGTCACATCCATTCATTTCCATCACTGACACCATCAGTTATAAAGAGCTCCTTAACCACTTCAGAAAACCAGCACAGGAAAGCATGGGGAGGAAGTGGGAGAATAAAATGAATGAGGGGTCAGTACTGTTGTCATTGTGGGAAGAGGTCATGTGATAGACAGCAAGGTCAGAGAGTACGTCAGCCTAGAGAGCGATGTGCCTTCTATTATTTTGGAATAGAGGGTCAGTTGGACATGAGGCCGGTTTACATTACCTTAATTTACATTGGTGTAACTGAGCTTAGAATCTGTGCCACTATCTCTAGTTTCTGGGTCAGTTGTAAAGTGCACAATTTGTTATACAAAGGAATTATATTTTTACATGAAGAATGCAAAATAGTAGAATGAGTCATTTTGTGTATTTGCATTTTGTAAGTGTTGTTGCAAAAGAGGACTGAAGGAATGCTTATGCCAAAGGCCAGCAGAATTAACTTCCTACATGTTTATAGCCCAGGGACAGTATGGTAGTCATAGTATGTGAGTTTGGACCACATATCCAGGACCAAATTCACCAATGCCTTGCAGCTCCTGTAGTCACACATGTGCAGAGTAGGTATAAAACTACCATTTTGATGTAGTACTGCTTTGCACAGGAGTGACTACACAAGCTGAAAGCCAATGGAGAATCAAGCTTGTTTTGTTTTGCTTTTCTATGGAAACATGCTACTAAGAAACAACGGGAGCAAAGCAAAGTGTAGACTATTGGCAGCAGAGACAAGCCGTTGACATACAGTAATCCATTTAAGAGTCTGAACAGCCATTACTGGGGTGGGAGCTATGTGTAAGCTTTGTGTCTATTTATTCTTTTGTGCAGAGGCCTCTCTGCTTTATACATTGGCCAGACTGGACTGTCTCTGCACAAAAGAATATTCTGGAAACAAATCAGACATCAAGAATGGTAACATTCAAAAAACCAGTAAGGGAACATTTCTTCTTTGACACAGTTTGGGAATACCAACAACAGTTGAAAAGTGGGCCAATCAGTGTGCCACTGCATCATTCGAGAGCCACACCGAACTTTGGTGATTATTGTGGGTTAGTGGTGTTTTACTAACTTGTTACAGACACATGTAAGTGCTTTAAGACTAAGTAAAATACAGCTTTAAGTGAGAGTACTCATGTTTTACTGTTTGTGCCAGCCATCTTTCCATTGGACGGTCGTGTCTCCACTGATTTATTTCTTGACACCACCTCACACATATTAAAGATATCCAGAGCTTTGGTTTGAAAGAATCCTTAATAACAGGACCTTTTTTCTACAGAAGCTTCCTGTCTGTGTTCAGAGTTCCTCTCTAACTAAAGTTGCATAAACTTTTAGGTCGAGGTGTTTGTTTACTAATCTGCCACTGGGATAGTCAGTTACCCCCAGGTGGCGCCTGCATAAGGCCATCATGGAAGACTGAACCCTGACTCCCCTTAAAGGGAAGCTCTCTGTAACAGCTAACAGGTGGCACTTTATTAAGCTCTATCAACTACACTTTCCATTGGGCTGAGTTGTTCCCAGCCTAGCTCCCCATATTCCTTGTTTTCCTAATATCCTGTCAAAGAAAGTCTCTCCAGGGAACATGAGCCTTCTGAGTCCATTCCACTGGTCACAATGAAGGTTTGGGTGGGCTCAGGCCAGGGGTTAAAATAAGCCAAAACACATTGGGATGGCATTCCAGGCCCACTATTTCCAGGTGGTCAGCATTCCAGGTCCCCTAAAAATTGAAAATGGGGCCATAACACTGTATTCCAGTGCCAACCATTTAAAAATAGTGGGCCCTAGAATGCAGCATTCTAGTTCTGTTTTCTATTGTTAGGAGCCCCTCAAACACTGAGCCCCTCAAAATAGCAGGCTACAGAATGCCGTTCCGGCATGTGCCAGCGGGGCGGGGATCTGCCTGAGGCTGGGAGATTTTAAATCTTCCACGCTGAGCTTGCTCTGACTGAGCATGCTCAGAGCCTCTGAGCATGCTTAGGCAGAGCAGGCTCTGGGTGGAAGCCTTGACTCAGCCCAAGGCCACTCCACATGGCTGCCAAGTAAGGGGGCCCTTTGGGGTGTGGTTCGGGGACAGGCAAGCCAGCCCAGCAGGAAAACGGTGCAGTGGAGGGGGTCAGCCCGGGGCAGTGGGAGAAGATGGTATGGCACAGCAGAGGGTTGGGGAAGGGTTGGGGGATCAGTGGAGACACAGGAGGTTCAGCAGTGGGTTGGAAATGTGTGTGGGACCAGTGGTGAGATGGGGGCTGGGGGCAGTAGCTGGGGTGGGGGGGCAGGCATTTGGAGTGGGTTAAGGAGGCCTGGACCTGTGTGAAGGGGGCCTGGAAATTTAGGAGGATTCTGGGGCCCACCCTATTATACTTTAACCCCTAGCTCAGGCCTATTTCTTCAGCCTGGAGCAAACAGGAACATGTGCCAGGGCTCTGCCTGTGAAGTAGTAGATGCTCAGGCCTCAACAGGTTTATGTGTGTGCTTCCTTTTTCACCTTGGATTTGTGCCTGCTAGTTTGCAATCAGATGTCCTGTAGCCAATCTCTTTGCTCTGGATTCACGCTCCTTTACTGCAGTGTGGAGACTGGCTAGAAAGGATTTCCTTCCAGTTTTTCAGGGTCAACTTCCTTTTCTGTTGACTCACTCACAGTTCCAGGAAGCAGAGCAGACCATTCCACACTGTGGCAGTCCCAGAAATGTATTCCTACAGATTCATTTTTTCTAAAGAGAAGGGCTTGGCCCTGTGAACCTCTTGTGCAAAGTCTGTTCTGAATCCAAGTGATTAGTCAGTGTTTGTAACTCAGGACATTCTAGAGCAGAAGTGGCCAAACTGCGGCTCAGGAGCCGCATGTGGTTCTTGAATGAAAAAGTGAAGAACTCAGCAAATCAATTTAGTAGGTAAAAGTATATGGCTATATGCCTCAGTGTGGCTCTTGAAGGTTTCATAATCAACTTGTGTGACTCTTGAGTTCCATAAGTTTGGCCACCCCTGTAGAGCTATGGCTTGGTCTACATATCTGGATAAAGATCTGCATCACCCCAGATAAGGAATCTATGGGAAGCTAAGAGTTCATGAGCAATACTGGGTTCAATCTCAGTGATTATGGAGATAACCTCATAAAGGGGTAACCCCTTCCTGCTGTTAAATTGATTGTCTCCATGGCCAGCAATATAACTTGCTTAGAAGTCATGCTGCTGGTGGTTCACCACCTCTGCCTGTACCCTGCCACATGTTCCCCATCTGAGAAAATTAAGGACAAGGAGCAAAAGTTTACATGGTGAGGAGCAGCATACTCCTACAGGAATTCATTATTAATAATAACTACAGTACTTCACACTTCATTGCTGTGGTAGCTCAGCCCCATACAATAACTAAAGATAACATTGATCCTAGCCTACAGGGCAATTCATTAAAATTTTTTATTCAGCCAGTTTGAATAATGAGTAACTGTGCAATAGTCCCATTGAGTTTGGTACTATTTAATGTGACTAATGGCATAGTGTGACCCTATATGAGACCACAGGAAGTGCCTGAAATACAACATACCTCATTCTTATTATATTATTTCTTTCAAGCCCGTCTTATAGTATTTATGCTTTCCTTGAAGCCTAGAGTTCCCTGTCATCATGTTCTGATGACTCACATTTCAAACTACAGCACAACTCAAAATAGGCAATTTAAGGCTATTCTCTCAGGTTAAGGCTATAGACAAATATTAATACTTAGAACCTAGACTTGAACCAAAAGAAAAATCTAACCTTTTCCATGCAAAGTTAGCTTCCTATGCTGTCATGAAATGTTCCTGAAGTATATTACATGGGGATTTTTATAAAGAACTTCAAGGAGAATTAAACAATTTAGGTATTTTGAAACATGGTTCAAAATTAGGTAGTGATTCAAGAAAGCATTCATATCAAAAAAGCACAAGCTTAATTTTAAGCCTGTTTGTAAATACTGTCTTGAACAGAGATGGGCTTAAACACTCATTAAGTGCCTTCATAAACTAGGAAGTAAAAATGGAGGTTACTCACCTTGTGCAGTGGCCATGCTTCTTCAAGATGCGTGTCCCCGCACTGCTCCACTATAGGTGTGTGGCTGCGCCCGCACCTAACACCGGAGATTTTGATAGCAGAGTGCCCGAGGGGGGAAGAGCGCTGACACGGTGACGTCACTGCTATCTTCCCGCCGTTTGGAATGCGCTCTCCCCCCTCCCACCCGTCAGTTCCTTCTCTACCGCGGAGTACCTAGTGGATGAGACTCCGAAGCAGAGGGGAGGCGGGTGGGTAGTGGAGCAGTGCGGGGACACGCATCTCGAAGAAGCACAGCCACTGCACAAGGTGAGTAACCTCTGTTTCTTCTTCGAGCAGTGTCCCCGCTGCTCCACTATAGGTGATTTCGTAGCAGTGTCACTCTCTGGAGGCGGGACCTTCGGAGTCGTCCCTTCTTACGGTGTTAAGCACTGCAAGACCCACGGCAGTGTCTATAGAGGCATGTTGATCCATGGCATAGTGTTTCACGAAAGTGTCTGCCGACGCCAAAGTGGCGGCCTTAAATATGTCCAACATGGGGACGTTGCAAAGGAAGGCTGTAGTGCTAGATACCGCCCTGGTAGAGTGAGTTCTGATAACACTGGGAGGTTCAAGTCCACGTTTCTGATATGCGAGGTGGATACAGCTCGAGATCCATTTGGACAATCTCTGATTTGATATGGGATTGCCCTTAGATCTTTCCGTTGTTGAAATAAATAGGCGAGGAGTGTTTCGGAATGATTTCGTCCTGTCGATATAGAATGAGACTGCCCGTTTCATGTCTAAAGTGTGTAACGCTGCCTCCTCTGGGCCAGCATGAGGTTTTGGGTAAAAAACTGGGAGGTGAATTGTCTGGTTAATGTGAAACGTAGAAGAAACCTTTGGCATAAATTTCGGATGGGGCCGAAGAGAGATCTTGTCTTTCATAAGCATTGTAAATGGGGGACAAGCCATGAGAGCCCCCAGTTCGCTCACTCGTCGGGCTGATGTTACTGCCACCAGGAAAGCCACCTTCATTGAGAGATGCAGCAATTAACAGGTAGCCATGGGCTCAAATGGTGGCCTGGTAAGTGCCCGCAGAACCAAAGAAAGGTCCCAAGGATAAACAGGAGGTCTGACATCTGGGTAAGTATTTTGCACCCCCACCAGGAAACGCTTGATGATAGGATGCGAAAATAAGGAGCGATCATCTACTGGCTCATGAAATGTGGATAGTGCCGCTAGATGTACCCTCAGAGTGGCCATCGACAACCCTTTTTCTTTCAGGTCGAGGAGATAGTTCAGTACCGCTGGAATGGATGCCGACTGCGGAACGACTGACCCCGCCTGGCACCAGGTAAGAAATCTGTTCCATTTTTGCAGGTAGGTAGCCCTTGTCGCTGGCTTCCGACTGTTTAGTAACACCTGTTTCACTCTGTGAGAACACTGTCCCTCCTTTTCATTGAACCATCGAGGAACCATGCCGTGAGGTACATCCTGCTGAGATGAGTATGATGTGTCTTGCCTTTGTTCTGAGTTAATAGACTGGGAATTAGTGGCAGGGGAAAAGGTGAGTCCTTGGACATGCGTATGAGTAGAGAGTACCAGACCTGTCTCGGCCAGGCTGGAGCTATCAATATCACGACTGCTTTGTCCCGTTTTACCTTTTGGAGAACTTTGTGGATCAAAGGAATCGGGGGAAAAGTGTAAAGGAGACCATGGTCCCACGTGATTAGAAACGCATCTCCTAGAGATCCGGAACCGCGACCCGCTCTTGAACAAAACAGCAGACACTTCTTGTTGACCTGGGTCGCAAACAAATCCACGCTCGGATAGCCCCAACGACGGAATACGCTCGTGAGAACTGTGTCGTTCATTTCCCACTCGTGAGGATCCAGGAAGTTTCTGCTTAGGTTGTCCGCAACCGTGTTCAGTATACCCGGTAGGTACACAGCTGAAATGCGAATATCGTGAGCCAGGCACCAGTGCCATAACCTCATTGCCTCTAGACACAGGGCTCGCGATCGAGCTCCCCCTTGGCGATTGATATAATACATGGTCGCCATGTTGTCTGCCTGAATCTTTACATGCTTGCCACGTATAATCGATAGGAAGTGTTGACAGGCGTTCCGCACTGCTCGCAGCTCGAGGATATTGATATGAAGAGTAGCCTCCTGGTGGGCCCATCTGCCCTGTATTGTCAGGTGCCCAAGGTGAGCGCCCCATCCTGCTAGGGAGGCGTCTATGGACATGAGGACGTCTGCAACATCTGGGGTGAACAGGACACCCTGGAGCACGTTTCGTGGGGAGGTCCACCATGTGAGAGAGTCTTTGATTTCCTGCGGAACTGAGAGCCGCTGATATTTGGCGTGTCTGTGCAACTTGAATTCCGTCAAGAACCACAACTGCAGGTGTCTCATGTGCAGTCTGGAGTTGGGGACCAGGTAAGTTGCTGCTGCCATATGCCCAAGAAGCTGCATGCAGATGAGAGCTGAAACTGACGGGGAAATTTGGACTTGGTCTATGATGGCCGATAGGGCTGTAACCCTGTCCGCTGTGAGAAATGCCCTGCAAATGGGAGTACATATCTGAGCTCCTATGAACTGAATCTGTTGAGTTGGAGTCATGAGAGACTTGCTGTAGTTGATGGTGAGGCCCAGCGAGAGGAATAGAGATTCTGTCAGCTTCACTGCCTCCTGGGTTGCGACAACGGAGCATGCTCTCAATAGGAAATCGTCCAGGTAGGGAAAAATAGATACACCCCGTCAACGTAGATATGCTATCGGTGCCGCCATAATCTTTGAAAACACTCTCGGCGCTGTGCATAGGCCGAAGGGAAGGACATTGAACTGGTAATGCATGTCCAAGAACATGAAGCGCAGGAATTTCCTGTGTGCCGGATGTATCGTAACATGGAAATATGCATCCTTGAGGTCGAGGGATGCCAGCCAATCGTTTCTCTCTAAAGATGTAAGGATATTAGACAGCGTTACCATTTTGAATTTATGCACCCTGACAAATTTATTAAGGTCTCTGAGGTCCAAGATGGGTCTCCAACCCCCTGTTTTTTTGCGTATTAAGAAATATCTAGAATAGAATCCCTTGCCCCTATATTGCACAGGGACCTCCTGGATCGCTCCTATGGTCAGGAGAGTGGTCACTTCCTCCCTCAAAAATTGTACGTGAGAGGGGTCCCTGAAGAGGGACGGGGAAGGGGGTTTGGGGATGGGTGTGGCTATGAAGGGTATTAAATAGCCAAACTCGATAATCTCTAACACCCATTTGTCTGATGTAATGGACTCCCAACTGTGGATAAACGGTGCTAGTTTGTCAGTAAACCGTACGGGTGCCTGAATTCATTCGAGGGACAATGAAATACGTTGGCGAGACAAACCCTTGACCTGATGTTCAAAAATGCTGCCGGTTCGACTGGGGTTGCACGTTTTGTGCTGGTTGGGCAGCTTGCCTACGCCTGCTATTTTGCTGTCTGGATCTTGGACGTGAAGACTCGAACCTCCTACGCTGTTGTTGGTACGGGAATCTATTGTTTCTGTTATATTGGTACCTGTTGGTACGAGGTCTGTACGTGGGTGGTTGAATTCCTAATGTGCGAAGAGTAGCCCTTGAATCTTTTAATGAGTGCATTATATCATTTGTCTTTTCTCCAAACAGTTTGACCCTATCGAAAGGCAAATCTTCTATGATGGCCTGTAGCTGTCTCGGGAGGGCCGCTGCGTGGAGCCATGCTGATCGACGGAGCACCACTGCTGAGCCAATGGTGCGTGCCGCCGTGTCTGCTGCGTCCAGTGCTGCCTGTAGAGCTACCCTTGATATCAGGAGGCCCTCCCGAAGAATCGCATTAAAACAGTCCTTTTTTTCTTCCGGAAGTATGTGGGAAAGCTCTCCCAACTTGGCATAGTTCTCATGATTATAATCTGCTAAGAGGGCAGCATAATTTGCTATTCTTAGTTGGAGTGTAGCAGATGTATAGATCTTTCTGCCCATTACATCCGTCTTTCTATCCTCTTTATCCGGTGGCGATGCCCTGGTATAGGTCTGTTTCATTCGTTGGTTTGCAGCGTCTATGACTAATGAATTGGCCTGTGGGTGGGAGAATAGGAACTCGTTATCACCAGGCATAATAAAGTATTTCTTATCGATTTTCTTGCTTGTGGGAGGTACCGAAGCTGGGGTCTCCCATATTGAAATAGCCGGGTCCATGATGCCTTCATCCATGGGCATTGAGACTTTGGATGAGGTATTCACCTGAAGGATTCTATACAACCTGTGCTTGGAACCACTAACAGGCTGTTCTGACAAGTTCAAGGTTGTAGCCACTCTCTTGAAAAGATCCTGGAACTGTCTGGCTTCGTCCCCCTTGGACTGTGTCTCATCCATATTTGCCACCCCATGTGACCTCGCTTGGGTGGAGAGATCATCTAATGATCCAGCGGTGGGAAGCGTAGTACCCTGTGCCTGGTATGGTTTTTGAACCTGAGAGGGTACCCCGGCCATTTGCGTTGGCGGATAGCCTGGCCAATTAAACCAAGGAGCCCACGGCATGCCATAGGGAGGATACTGGCACCAGGTGTTAGGTTGCCACTGGCATGACTGGGGTTGCAGATTATCGGGTCCCGTCTGTTGTAATGGGACTCCTGTGTTTTTGTCGTCCATCTCTGATATAGAACTCGTAATGGAATGGTTATCTGAGGGCGACCGATACCGCTCTTCGTCGTCCAACGACTGCATGCCATACAACGGAGAGAGGCGTGAGGAGGAGTCAGAAGAAAAATCCTGCCTGAGACAGTGTTTCGTCTTCCTGGATCTCTTTCTGGGTGGAGAGGAAGACCTGCTCCTATGTCGGGAGCCTGCCTCAGGCACCTGCGGCCGATCGTGGTAAGTGACAATGCAGAGCTGCACGGGTTGCGGTGCCGGAGGCTGATAGAGCGGCACCGGTATCTGGATCGCCGTTGGGGTGGGGAAAGACGGTGCTTGCAGAGCACTGCTCGGCGCCAGTGTTGTGGGCACCGGTAACAACATTGCTGGCTCCGGTGCTGTGGTGGTCGGCTGGGTCGGAGCCGTTGCTGCCATGGCCATGGTGCCGGTAGAAGACTGCGGCAACGGAGCCGCGGGCAGTGCGATCGGTGCCGGGGTGCTCTCAGTTAGCTCCGGCGCCGGTGAAGAGTGGTCCGGCGGTGGCGCGCTAACTGCCGGCTTCTTCAGCCGCTGCGCCGCGGGGCTTTCCTGCAGCTTATATTTGCTGCGCCCCGAACTGTTGGGGGGAGCCAGAGTCTCCTTCACATGAGACCAGCTGTGCCCCTTTTTACTTGTGGCTGAGGAGGCTGGGGATGGCGGCTGGGAGCCAGTTTGTCCCCCACGCGTCCTGCGCGGAGAGGCAGTCGGCTCCAATGCCGGGCGGAGCGCGCCTTCCATGAGCATAATCTGTAGCTCTCTGAACATAGACTCTTAGGCTGTGTTCACACAGCCCTCTTATTTCGAAACAACAGAGGTTGTTTCGAAATAAGATTTAGGCTGTTCACACGACGCACGGTTGTTTCGAAACAACAGGTCCCGTTGTTTCGAAACAACGGCATTGTTTTGAAACAAGTTAAACCCCATGCGGGGACGAAACAACGTTGTTTCGAAATGATTGTTTAGAACAATGCCGTGCGAACATGTTGTTTCGAAACAACAGTGACTTGTTTCGAAATAACTGTTGCCTGAACCTGCTATTTCGCTTTGAGCTGCTTTCCTTAATTCGAATTAACAAACTGTTAATTCGAATTAAGTTATTTCGAAATAAGGTGTTATTTCGATACAAGTTGTTTCGAAACAACCATATCGAAATAACCCCCTGTGTGTGAACACAGCCTTAGAGAGGAACTGAAATCTTAGATAAAATGACCTACTTAGTGTAATCCTCATAGGCACAATATGTGACTGTTTGTTCCAATAGGCATATGATTTTTATATTGCATTTTACATACTGGGACTGATTTTTCACTATTTACACCTTCTTTAGTTAGTTATCTATAATACATTATATGGCTCCCTGTAGCAGACAGTCTGTGCACTACAGAATCTTTAGTGTATTTTGCCTCACGTCACCCCTGAGAGGTAAGGAAGGGCTGTTATCAGAATGTAGTTTTCATGACAAATAGAGATAAAAAGTGAAATATTTATTCTTTTGCAGAATAGAAAGTTCTACAAGAAAGAAGCATTCTATTTTAGCTTGGGTTGGGAATGAACTGTGGTCACCTGAGCTATCTCAGTACTTTATGGAAGTTACAGCTCAGATGGCTCACACCACCCATTCACCTCTATGGGCCAGGCTCTCTGTCTGGCCTACATTTCTCACTATACACTGTGATAATGAGACTCCATGATCCACCACAGCAGTTCAACCAGACCAGAAATTCATATACTTTAAGGCCAGAAAGGGCCATCATGAGCATCTATTCTGACCTCCTGTACATTGCAGGCCACAAAACCCCATCCATCCACTCCTGTAATAGACCCATAACCTATGACTGAGTTATTGAAGTCCTCAAATCATGCTTTAAAGATTGCAGGTTACAGAAGATCCATCATTCTCACTAGCGTACTCCGGCAAGTGATCTGTCCCCCATACTTCAGAGGCAGGCAAAAAAGAAAAAACAACCAGGTGTCCTGCCAGTCTTCCCTAGCAGAAAATTCCTTCTAACTGAATCAATTTGACCCTGAGAATGTGGACAAGTCCCACCACCCAGATATATGGTAAAGAATTCTCTGTGGTAACACAAAGCTTTCCCATCTAGTGCCTCATCACAGGTCATTTGAGATATTTGCTTCTAGCAGCCACTAATCACCTACATGGCATTGTAAGCATGCCCCATCCCATCCATTAAGCTCAGTCTTGAAGCCAATTAGATTTGTTACCGTCTAAGACAGGCACCTCGAGCAATTATATCTCTCCATAGCCTTCTCTTAGTTGAGCTAAACAAGACACGCTCTTTAAGTCTTGTTTCATAAGACTGGTTTTCCATTCTTCTGCTCATTCCTCTTTGCACGAGGTCTAAGTTGAATTCATCTTTCTTAAACATGGGAGATCACAATTGAACACAGTATTCCAGATGACATTTCACCACTACCTTGTAAAATGGCAATAACACAGTCTCCTAGTCTCCATTAAAAATATCTCACTTGATACATCCTAGGATTGCATGAATCTTTTCCATGGCTGCATTATACTGGTATACTGCCAACTCAGTTATCCTGCAATCAATCAGCATACCCAGGTCTTACTCCTTCTCTGTCCAGCTGACACATCCCAGGTTTATAGCAAAAATTCTTGTTGTTAGTTCATGTGGGGAGATAGTGAAAGATGTTGTAAGGGAGAGTTTGGTGGTACCCATGCCCCCACCCCCAGTGACCCAACCACGGGCTCTGTGCCCAAAGAATCAGCCGGCAGTTTTTTTCATGTGCTTTGATGTTTTGTTCTGCTTGGCTATTTTGCTATGTTTAATTCCCATGAAGCTGGTTTGGTAATGAGCCTGAGTATGTGAGGGATGGGTGGGCCTGATCACCCCACCTCTCCTGAAAAGCTATATTTTAGCATAGCCCCTGATAGGTGGCTGACTTCACCAAAGGACCAAGGTGCCACAGAAACCTCCTCAGGGTCATCCGCAGTCATCCAGGGGTCCCTAACTGCAGAAGGGAAGTAAGCTTCTCGGTACTGTACTCTTTTGCTTGCTCATGGTTGCTCATCTTGGCACTCAATAAATACTTTAAATGGTCTCTAATGGTGTCTGGTAAATCCAAAAGCAAAACCACCCCTTTGGGGAAACAGTTCCTATGAGCATGACCTTGCTCTCTTCACTATTAAATTTCATTCCATTTCTATTATTCCAGCTTTCTAGGTTTTGTCCAAATCTTCTTGTATGTTATTCCAGTATTCCTCCATATTAACACCACCTCCCAACTTTGTGTCATCTCTATTTTTATTAGCACACTCACACTTTCTGTGCCAAAGTCAGTAATAAAAATGTTAAATAAGATTGGTTCTAAGACCAAACCTTTGGGAACAGCACTAGTAATCTCCCTCAAGACTGATAGTTCACTTTCCAGCATGATCTGTTGTGGTCTCCCATTTAGACAATTCCTTAATCCACCTTTTAATTCTCATATTAATCTCCATCTTTTCCCATTTAACCAATTTCCCATGTAGAACTGCTTTTATTGAAATTCAGGTAGATTAGACTTCCATATTTCCTTTGACTAAAAAATTAGTTGTCTTCTCAAAGAAGGAAATCAGGTTGGTCTGGCACATTCATTCTTCTCATCTTTTGTGAATTAATTGTCCGTTTCAGCTCTTACTGCCCTCTTCCATGCTGTTTGAATTAAAACAGTTTGTTTCCTGTGCTGAGACAGGCGAGCAATCTTTCCCCTGGAACACTCTGAATTGACCTTCTGACCAACCCTTCTCTATATGTATATATCTTCAGTTAACATACCACATTTTCCATTTCATGCAGCTGATGAAGTGGAATGGGATATTTCTCATGTAATAAATAAATTTGTTAGCCTTTACAAGTACCACAGGACTCCTTTTTTGTTTTTCCCTAGTTTACAGATTCACTAAAAATCCTTGCTCTTGGGCTTGCAGTTTCATGTGCCAATTCCTTTAATATTCTTGGATGAAGATTATCCAGGGTTACCAATTTAGTCCCATTAAGCTGGGACTTGATTATATACTAAAAGATACAGTACAGCTGACAACCCCAGCCCACAGAGCATAATTGAAGCATGAGACAGGAAAACTATAGGAACCACAACCACTCAAGTGAACACAAATTAATGTTGAAATAACCTGACATGAAATATTTTGATTCAGTTCTACAAACTGGGTTGACCCAAAACAAAATATTTCATTTTTATGTTTCCTTCAGCAAAACTGAAAATTTCCTATTACTGTTGGGGGGGGGGCAAACATTTCCAACCAGCTCTAATAATCAGTGTTTGCTATAATAAAGTAACAAAGTATTTTGCTCAATAAATCATGCATTACATGTAATGTGAGTCATCCCTTTTTAAAACTTCAGAAAAAGAAAAAGGGAATAATTATCTCTGGTAATTAATCAGACAACTCACTGAATCACAATGTTTTCTTCTTAAAAGAGAAGATTGTTGTAAATCACTACAGCAAGCACTGAAGCTGCAGAAAAGCTTTAGTTCCTGATATGCAAGTTGTTGCAAGCCATGCCCATATAATTTTCAATAGCTCATATAAAACAAAATGTGTCTGATATCTTTGGAGTCCTGTGGAACTTAAAGACTAACAAATAACTTTATTGCATGAGCTCTTGTGGGAGAACTGTCTGATGAAGTGGGATTTGCTCCCATGAAAGCTCATACAATAAATATATTTGTTAGTCTTCAAAGCAGTGGTTCCCAACCTGTGGTCCATGGACCACTGGTGGTCTGCAAGGGTCCTACAGGTGGTCTGTAGCTGTGGGGTGGGATAATTACTGCAGGGAAAAGTACAGTGATGCATGCAATATGTTTGTGAGTGAGTGTAATAAATTATTAGAAATAATTGCAGTTTTAATCCCCCTCAATAAACAAGTTTTTTTCCTGTCAACCATAGGCTAATTAAAAACATTTAGAATAGTTTGTTTACATAGTGGTCCACAAAAGCTTTTAATGACAATGTAGTGGTCCACATAAAGGGAAAGGTTGGGAACCACTGCTTTAAGGCTATGTCTACACTTTAAAAAAATTAATTCAAATTAACTTACTTCAAACTAATTAAATTGAACCAATTACAGTTAATATGAAGTGCGTTAATTTGAAGTAACATCTTCCCACCAGAAACCAAAATCAAGCTCGCATGTCCATGCACAGCACTTGCTAGTTTGGCTTAGGAAGGGGGCACCACGTGAAGTTTGGCAACATAGTCCCTGAGAAGTGACACTACCCCAACCAGCCCCATAAAAACAGGAACTGACCTCAGCCCTCTGCCCTTTCTGGCTGGCAAGAGGCAGAGCAAGGAGTTCATGGACCAAGCCCAGCTCCCACAGCTTGCCACAGAGGTGCCCAGCACCTGTGCAACCCTGCGCAGTGCTCTTGTGGCCTGGAGCACACTTTTTCTTGACCAGGCAGCACAGAGGCAGACACCAGCAACACCACCATGCTAGTCTTGCCAGCTGCGATGGTCACCATGCTGCTCTCCATGCCCCATCACTTCTGGGCACGCAACACCAACAGCGACTGGTGGGAATGAAGAGTCTTAACTGCCTGGGACAACAAACTGTGGCTGCGGAATTTCAGAATGAGGAAGCAGATCTTCCTAGTGCTGGTCCATGAGCTCACCCTAGTCCTGCAGCACAGGGACACCCAACAGAGACCCACCCTCCCCAGGGAAAAGAGAAAGGCCATCGCCCTATGGAAGATGGCTACCCCAGAATCCTACTGGTCCGTCACACACCACTTTGGCATTGGGAAGGCCACCGTAGGGACTGCCCTCCTGCAGGTCAGCAGGACCATCAATCAGGTCCTGCTAGCCCACCTTATCACCACAGAAAACCAGCAGGACAGCATCGATGACCTTAATGAACGCAGCTTCCCCAACTGCATCTTGGACACAATGCACATCCCCATCCAAGCCCCTGGATGCCAGGCCATGGAGTACAGAAGCCGCAAGAGCTACAACTCCCTGGTCCTGCAGGCCCTCATCAACCAGGACATTCACCAACATGTATGTTGCCTGGCTGGGGAGGGGGCACAATACTTGTGTCCTCAGAAACTCAGCCCCATACAGGTGCATGCAGGTGGGCACCTTCTTCCACCCACACCACATCACCCTTGGGGACCTGAAGGTGCCCATCCTCATCATCAAAGATGCCACCTACCCTTTCCTCCCATGGCTCATGAAGCCATACATGGGCCACCTGGATGCCAACAGAGAGCTGTTTAATAGGAGGTTCAATAGGTGCCGACAAGATGTGGAGCATGCCTTTGGATGGCTCAAAGCCTGGTGGAGGTCTCTCCTGATGTGCCTACACCTCTCTGAGCAAACTACACCCAAGGTTGTCAGTGCATACGTAGCCCTGCACAATGTGTGTAAACTGCGGGAGAAGAGGGTTTCCCCCCATTTGGAAGGCAAAAGCTGAACACCTCACCATGCACTTTGAACAGCCTAAGACTGTGCCCCAGATGGAGTGAGCCTAGCGGAGAGCGGCCAGCATAAGAGAGGTGCTGAAGGACCTGCTCCTCGCTGAGGAACATTGAAGGCTGGGTCTGCCAACAGGCACCCTCACCTCCACCACCCTGCCCATGCCTGTCCCCCCACACTCTCTCCCCACCCACTACACAATAAAAACAAAAGGATACCAGATTACCAGGCTTTATTAACAAGACAGGGTGGGTTGGGGGCAGGGAGGTGGTATGGGACTTGGGGGAGAACTGAGGACTTGTGGGAGAATTGGGGACTTGGGGAGGTGGTAAATTCCAGGGGTGGGGAGTGCTGGTGCGCTAGGGGAGGTGGTCCGGCCTTCCCCGCGGCCACCGTGGATCTGGGGACACCAGAGGTGATGGACGCTGGGGTCCCCATGAGCAAAAGTGGTCCACCAGCTGCCAGACAGTGATCACCAGGTGCCAGAATGCAGTGCTGAGCTCCCTGAGGGCTCGGCTGTGCTGCTCCATGCTGGCAGTCTGGCATTCATCCAGCTCTAAGAGCATCGGAGCATGCCTCAGCTGGCCCGGTGGTGGGCATCAACCCACTCCCTCCAGGCGGCAAGGCAGTCGTCTGCCACCTGGCCCAGGTGAACAAGGTCACCGAGGAGCTGGTCCCTGGTCTGGTGGGACATCCCCCTCCACCTGGTGACAGGTGGTGGGCTCCCAGGAGTGGTGTAAGGGAACTGATAGCCCCTTACTGAGACTGAATGGGCCTTTTGATTCGCCACTCCTGCCTGGAAGCAGGACTCTGAAACAGACAGCCCCAGGGCCTGTGGGAGAGGCCAGTGTCCCAGGATGGCCTGATTGATTGAGTGTGCTTCCCCACCCCTGAGCTGAAACTGCAGGCTGGACATGCCTGGGCAAGCCAGAGTGTGTGGGGCCGAGCTAAGGAGGAAGCACTAAGCAGCCAGCAGCTGGGAGCCAGAGAACCCAGGCAAGGAAGCTGGGCTGAGTCGATTTCTGCGGAGCAAACCCACAGCAGCTGGACCAGCAGAGAGCCAAGCAGAGCTGGAGCTGGAGTTGTCTGGAGCTGGGTGCAGGAGGCCAGAGAAGGAGCCAAGGGGCTGAGCTCACCTGTGCAGACGGCAGGAGGACCCGAGGAGCCTGAGGAGCACCCCAGAGAGCCACACGGGACCCGAGCAGCGGCTGGGAGCCAGAGCTGCAGCCATCTGGAGCTGGGTGTGGTGAGCAGCTGGGGAGCAGTGAAGGGGGGCTGATGCTGGGAAGAAGGGCCCTGCCCCTGGAGCTTGGGGATGTTTGGCCACAGCCAGAGACTGCATCTGACCCCCTGAAGCATCCAGTCGCAGCTAGGCCTGGGGAGAGGGCGTGCAATGTGGAGAACAGACTGTGAGACTGTTCCTCAGGCCCCAGAGACTCTGTTTGTAGTGTCCCCACACCAGGTGGTGGCACTGGGGGTTTACTGTTCACCTTTTTCCACTTTTCTCTATTTTCTTATTGGGTTATTTTGTATTTCTGTGTGCTTAAATAAATTGTATATAGTGTATATAGTGACTGGTGGGCCAGAAGAGTGTTCAGTGCGGTCAGCACCCCAGAGTGGGGACACCCTAGCCCCATCCTGAGAGACCACCATAAGAGTGGGGTCGCGCCCCCCCCCCGAAATTCTGGGGCCCAGCCTTGTCGGGGTTACAGGGACTCCTCCAAACAGGAGATTGGGAGGGGAGCCTTTGAGGTCAGGCAGGCCTTGGGGTAAAGGAAGTGGGAGCAGGGACTCAGATCCTTTTGCTACCCACCTTCACTGGGGTGGTATACAAGCCTGGGAAGTTCTCCACAATAGTGGGTCCATCGCCCCGCTTACAGTGGCATGTAAGGTGGCTGCGCAAGCTGCTGGAGGGAAGCAGAGAACAGAGTTAGTCCCATCAGCCAGCTCACTGCTGTGTGCAGCCTGACAGCAGCAAGCAGCTGTGCCCCTGACTGTCGCCCTGCTTCCTGATCCATGTCCTGTGGGGCAGGGCCCCCAGGGGGCACATGGCCATGCTGTGCTGCCCAGGCCAGCTGCAGTGCCCACAGAGATGAGTGGCAATTAGTCTTGCCCTGCACCTGGGGCATTCCTGAGGCTACGTGCCAGTGGTGTCAGCCGTAGGCTGTCTGCCCTCAACACTGCCACCTCTGGTTTTGCCCATCCTGTCTTCCAACAGGTTCCCCGCCACACTCAGGTCTGAGTGCACCCTGCCCCATGGTCTGCAACCCCCCTCCCCCGAAGACATCTGCACCCCACCATCCCCAGGCCATGTGTGCCTGTGCCACAGGCATGCCTGACCGGGCTCACACGGGGTGGGGGGGGACACTCACCAACAGGTGCTCTGGATGTTTGGTGTGCTGTCCCCTCTCCCACATCTTCCTCAGTGGGGGAAGCAAGCTCCTCCTCCTCAGCCTCCCGGGTGGGTGCTCCCTGCTAAGGGACAGGGATCCGCTCTGGGCTGGCTCCAGGGGTGGCTAGTGGTGGGCTGCCCTTGGCCATCTCAAGACATCATCATCCGCCGAGTCCTCCTTCTGGAGTTCAGCCATGGAGGAGGGCTCGACCTAGTTGAAGCTCTAGGACGGGGGGCTGGTGCTTTCCCTATCCAGGAATGCATGGAGCACTTGGTAATAGGGACTCCTGGTGGTATGAGCTGCCCCTGAGCCCTGCCTCACCTTCCAGACCCCAGCGTTGTCCTGCCAGAGGTGTTTCACGTTGATGCAGACCTGCTGTTGGGTCCGCCTGCGGCCCTTTGCAGCCAGAGCTGAGGAGATGTCCACACAGATCTCCCAGTTGTGGTGGCTTGCCCACAACCAGGAGAGGATGTCTGCAGTGCCCAGAATGCTGAGGAGGCTCAGGAGCACCTCATGGCTCAAGTATGGAGCCCTGCGACTGTCCTGGCTCTAGCTGCTGGAGTCTGTCACGGCTGTCTACAATGCTGCCCCCAGGCGGTTCAGGCAGGGTGTGCCTGTGAGGGTAGGGAGGGATGGCGTCCAGAGCAGGCACCTCCTTTGGGGTGCTGTGCACTCTGGGAGGAAGAAGGTCAAGCCACATTTAATTCAAACTAATGCTTAGTCTGAATTATTGCTGCTCCACTGGGTTAATTTGAACTAATAAGTTCAACTTAACCATTACTCTGAAGTAAAGGGAGGTTTTACAACTTCAAAGTAAGTGTTCATTACTTTGAATTAAGGACTTCCTTGGTTCGAAATGAAAGCTGATGTGGCCATGCACTGATTTAGTTTAATTTGACTAAATTGCAAGCGTAGACATTGCCTACGTCTGTTACCAGCAGATCAAGGGATGTGATCATTCCCCTCTATTCGGCACTGGTGAGGCCACATCTAGAATACTGTGTTCAGTTTTGGGCTCCCCACTACAAAAAGGATAGGGACATTCTAGAGAGAGTTCAGCGGAGGACAACCAAAATGATTAAAGGGCTGGAGCACAAGCCCTATGAAGAAAGACTGAAAGCATTAGGCTTATATAGTCTGCAGAAGAGAAGATTGAGGGGGGATTTGATAGCAACCTTCAGCTACTTGAAGGGATGCTCTAAGGAAGATGGAGCTCGACTGTTCTCGGTAATAACAGAGGACAGAACGAGAAGCAATGGTCTCAAGCTGCGGTTAGGGAGGTCGAGGCTGGATATTAGGAAAATCCTTTTTACTAGGCGAGTGGTGAAGCATTGGAATAAGCTACCTAGGGTGGTGGTGAAATCTCCATCTTTGGAGGTGTTTAAGGCCCAGCTGGACAAAACCATGACTGGGGTGGTTTAGTGGGAGTGGTCCTGCCTCTGGCAGGGGGTTGGACTAGATGACCTCATGAGGTCCCTTCCAACCCTAGGATTCTATGATTCTATATGCCACAGGATGCCTTGTTTGTTTTACTGAACTAGAGTAACACAGCTGCCCCTTTGGAACTTGATATCTTTGTTTTTCCCAAAGAAGCAAAAGCAATTAATCCTTGTTAAAGACAAACAGCATTCAGAATTTCAGGTTCTAAAATAGTCATTTTTTATAAGCTGAAAGGGAAATATAGGGGCGCTGGATGAAGAGAATATATATATTTTCATGCCCTTTTTCTTCACATTTGCACACCTTTTTTTAAAAAAGGTCTCATTTACAACTTTACACTGTGTTAGCAGAATAATAATATACCTACAAATATAACTTACTGCTGCTTTAAGATAACTTTAAACTGTCAGGATAGTGTCAAATTGCCTTTAGTCAAAATGAGACACAAAATGGGACACAAATACTCCCTGTGAACATTTTCAGGGAGCATTGTGTGTAGCTTCACATTCCATTCTCAGGCACCACATATGTAAGCAGAGCTTTGTGACTGATGGTTTTTAGTGCCAACTCCTTGTCCTAATGTTGCCTGTTATACAGACTTTCACTGTACGACTGAGAACAGATAATTTCTCTTAAACCTTTTTTATAGCCTGTGCAATGACTATGATTAGCAAATTATCCTTTGCAAATCTGGGAGGCTCTGCAGTTCGGTATAATTATATCATCACATCTCCAGCCAGACTGTGTGTATTTTTTCATAGGTATCCTAGTATTTAAGCCAAGCTAAAAACGATCTCCTTGAGGAAACATGCTATAAAAAGCTAAATGTATAGCCAATTCACAGAGTAAAGAATTCATTCTGAGTAAATGGTGTCCAGAACCAATGTCCATACATGGCCAGAAGAATACTGTAAAGCATAGTTCAATCTTGTAAAATGTAATTTGCCTATTTTAGATAAGTTACCCTTTTCTCCTACCACATACACACATTTTTACTTGTTTTTATGGCTAAAATTCCTCTTTTGAGCATAAGCCATCAAAAGCCTATGTTCCATGTGAGCCAAGATAACTGGTGCGTCACTTTTGTGCTGGACTTCTTCACTGCATCATCCTAATGAGATTTCATACAAGTCAAAAATAGATAGAATTAATCTGACGGCCATTCAGGTACTAGAGTTAGAAATTGGGAAAAGTCTAAAATAATTAGTGTTTATTTGGACTATACTTTTATACAAAATTATGTTTCATATGGTAATATTTACACTGTATAAGAAATTAAGGTCAAATGAAGATAATGCTGATTTTATTATTTCTTGGTCTGATCACATGCTTCTTTCCCCTATGAATTGATTTAGCCTTTTCCCAATGCATACAAACGTATATTTATCTTTCAGATATGTTTTTTGTATATTCTAGTCCTTCTTTCTTTCTGTGTGTATTGCAAGCTAATCTTTCTATCTAACATTAGTCCAATTTAATTGGATTCTAATAATACCCTTAAGAATCTTAAAAACAGTAGTACAATGAGGATGATATTATTTTATTAGAGCAGCGAAGAGCTGGATATTTTTGGGATCTCTCAGCAATATATCAAACTATACATGTTTAAATAATAGGGTGATGAACACCAAATGAATGGACAGATAGATAAAATTTTTATAGTATTCCAGAACCTAATTTGAAGCCAATGTCTTTGCAGGGAAAAAAACAAAATAAAAACAAAACAGAAATATTCAGATCCTGAATTCTGCATAAGCCAAATGACAATTGGCAAAAGATTTTGGGTCAATGTTAAATGTACACATCAAAATCCAGGCACAGAATTTTTAATGAAGAAATTTTTATATTGATTGACTGCAATGAGACAACCTTTAATGAGTGAAATATGGATTTCATCACATTCCTTCTGTATCATTTTGTTAAGGAATAAAAACATTAGTGCACTTAGCCATGCTTAAATATAGCAGACTCTACAGCTTGCTTATAAGAAGAACTAATAAAGGAATGAAGCATAATTAAGACCAGAAAGAGTACAGCAAAGAGAAAGATATGGAAATCCTGAATTAAAAAAAAAAATCCATGAGAGAACTTGTTTATAATTATGGTATTCTCATTATTATCTAGACTCACAGTCTGAAATTTCAGATCCCACTCTGACATAAAGTAGCGGGAAAGTTGGTTGATAACATAGAGGTCAGCCTTATGAATTGCTTTTTAATTTTTCTTGAAGATTTTTTTCAAATAACAGTTTAATCAGAGATAAATTATTATTTTTTATAAATTATTATACAGTCAGTTCTAATGTGATCTGCATTACAGCATGCAGACATTCTTAAAAGATATTGAGAAATATTAAGGAATTGATTATAGCTTTCATCCACCCTCAGAGTACCCCAGGGGAATTCAGAAGCTAAACCAAAGAAGGGATTAAATGCTGGTAAAGCCCCTGAAGCTTTTTTACCCCTTAGTTCTATATCTCTATTGCCTTATGAAACAGACAACACCCTTCAAAAGGGACTCAGTGAAAGCACTAGAGATAGCAATAGAAGTGAAATGCTGGAGAAGAATATTGTATAAGGGAATATATTAGTAGCAAGCCTCATGTGAGCTGCTCAGCCATAATCTTGCAGATGCCCTCCATACCCTTGCTGGAGTCTTAATTTGAAACATTATACAGAAATATAACCTCAAATCTCTTTATTTAACAGGGTGTTACTGTATTTTAGAGTGAGCTTCTTTACATCCCCGCGTTATTTCTGGTCAATATAGCTGAGAGAAACTATTGATTCTACTCAAACTTATCAAACAGCCATGTCTATGAAACATTAATATTAACAATATTGGAGAGGTGAGCTAACACTTTTTGCAGACAAATGTAGTTTTGTCTGCGGTGTGTTAATTAAAGGTAACCAAACATCTAAGTATATTTATCTTCTGTCTATTTTGTTGGGCATGTAGTTGGTGTTTTAATTTTACCTTTTTTTTTTTTTTGGAAGGAACTGTTCCTCTCAGTTGGGATCATTTTTATTCTTTCAGTAAATGCCTATTTGTAGTCTAGCTGCTGAGAGATTAATTCTTTTTTTCTTTGGGTGCAACTCTTTTTGTTAGGAAGTCATGGCAGCATTACCAAAGGTTCACTTTATAACAGATATCCAACAATTAGTAATATTTGGTTATGAATAACAACTCAATGCTCTTGTGACTTAACATATCTTTCATATATTCATTAAATCCACTTTTTAACCACAATATCTCCAGCATTTATGCCCAGTCAGTCTATATTATTCTTGTAAACAAAGTATATTAATAGATTTATATAGCAACTTCTATCTTAATGAATCCCGAAGTTCTCTAGAAACATTCCTGACTAAAAATGTACAGGTGATCTCTGACCTCACAGCAGCACTATTCTAGGGCACATTTACAAAAAAAAACACAAAACCAAAAAAACAAAAAAACAAAACAAAACAAAGCAAAAATCAAAAAAACAACAACAACACTTAAAACTCTTTTGCTCTCAATGAATCACTGGTCAGCCAACTACAGCCAGGAAGAAGGGAATGCTCATTGCCAATATCATGGAAATATGACTCCTGAGCACTTATAGACCCCACATCTCCTCTTTATAATAAGCACTCCTTATGAGCTGAAGAATGGGTTATGAAAGACCAGTGCTGTAGGCCTGTGCTCCCTTCTGTAGCACAGACCACCAACATCAGCTAATCTGTTTTTAGTACGACTTCCATCGATTCACATTTTTATCAACAATTATGTTCTCCTTCCAGCTTCATTATGACTCTTGCTATTGTTGTCCAATATCTTGATCCTGTGTCCATTTTACTCAAAGGGAAAGCTCTCATTGACCTCACAGGAGCAAGATCAGGCAAGTCTTTGTCTATACTGTTCTTTTCCTAATATCTTTCTACTGTCTTCTGCTCCTTGCCATCTTCATGTCCCTTCTCTTCCTCCTGCCAACCTCTTCCACTTTCATATCACTTTTCTTCCTTCTTCACCCCTATCTAAATGCTGACCTTTAATCCCACCCTTAACAAGTATTCTGCCTGATCCTTATTCTTAGTATGACGTCAGCTGATGTAACAATTGCAATAAAGAGTATATTATTTTTTTATATTGTAATTTATCTTTTTTCTTGTCATATAATAGGAGCAATGTCCATTGCATTAGGCTTTTTCAATAAACACTTTGTTTATTATCAAATGCCTCAGCTTTTACTTATGCATCTAATCTCCTGTCTTAGTCATTTATGGCCTCACATTCCACATTTACTGTGAGAAATATCCCTCGAGCATTCTTCATTTTAAAATAAACTAAGAAATAAATATGTTTACATACATGCGTAACTAACTGTAGATGAAGAAAACATACAGATCAGGAGCTTGATGGTGTGATGCCATGATATTATAAGCAAGCAAGCAATATCAACAATCAATTAGAAAACAAGAATAGTAAATGGAATTTCAGCAGAGTTATGCTCTTTCTTTATATATATGTGTGTGTGTGTTTGAACATAGACAATGAAACATTTTGTGACTATTTTTACACTGAAGGTTATGGGCCCATTTCAGTTCAAAGATTTTGTAAAAATTTTAATCACATAAGCATCCTCAAATCATAAATTATTCCTAAACCATGAGGAATCAGTTAACTTTAATTTGCATAATGAATAAAGGCCAGACTTCTAGTTAATGGGAAAAGCACGAGGAGCCAAATGACACCTCTATAAAACTGGTGGAGCAAGATGAGACTCAGAAAAGCATGTATACACAACCAATTCTCACATACATGCACATTAAATAATAATATAGCCCTTTCTATACTGATACATTTTCGAATGCCAGGAATTTAATACTATTTGAGGAAAGGATATTTTAAAAATTGGTTATTGAGTATTTCTTTTCAGATCTCCAAAGCAAATTCTAGGCTGATTATATATCAGAACACTAATTTTTTCATGGCTACAACCTATTATGGCTATCTAATTATGTGAAACAAGAAATTCTATACAAACTATAATACAGTTTAAAAACAAGTATATATGCTCAGGTCTACATGAGACAAAGTTATATTTGTAGAGATTGCATCATTAAACCTAGTACATAGATTACTTTTCTGAAAACAGTCTGCCTTTCTGCATACACCAAAAGCAATTTATTTGAACATTATATACTAGACACAATAGCACTGAAGGTAAATTTGCATTTCATTTTTGAAACCAAAACTCAGTGCATAATGCAAAAAAATTTTCCTTGGGTATGCATTCAATTTTTTAACCAACTTTTGCCTGGCTACATTGACATCTGCTTTCTGTTAATCTTACTGTAATCTGCTTTATTGGGCATACAGAACACAGACATTGTACTGTTATCTAAAACAGCCTAAACCACTAAAACATACACTTAGTACCTTTGAAAATTAGACTACTATGGATATGAGTCTGTGCTCATTGAATTTCATGATAAAGCTCCCATTGACCTCAATAGGGCAGGATCAGGCAATGAAGATATGCCCACACTGCACATCATTCATGGCAGTGAGTAGTGTGCGTATAGCTGCCTTCCACTGTGAAAAGCAGGCTTTATTCACACTGTAATGTCAGGCCATGTGTGTCAGTGAAAGACTCACAAGAGGAAAGGCTCTGGTAGATCCTTGCTGCTGGAGCCTTTCACCATAGTGAGGAAAGGCTCTGGCTGAGGGCAGGTCTTCATGGCAAATTCACCACCATCAGGTCAAAGTTCCCGATCAACTGCTTGGGTCTGTGAAGTTTCACTCAGTTGATCCTGCAACACCATCTTGGCATCCAGGTAGCTCTGGTTTGAAGGGTGGCCCCCTCCTTTTGAACTAGGGCAGTGTGTGTGCAGGGAGTAGAGAAGCTGAATGTAGATATGCAAGTTATTTTAAATAACTTTCACATCTATATTCAACTGTTGCCAAAAAGGGCAAGCAGTATAGACCTGCCCTGAGGGAAGGAAAGGCTCCAGAAGGAGGATGCCAATGCCTTTCTCTGCTATCTCCCCATGCCTGAACCTTCCCTGCTGTTAGATTTTTCCCTAAGACAGGGAAATTTCCAGTAGGAGACAGCTGCCAGAAGCTTTCCCTACTACCCTTCCTAGCTGTTGGAGCTTTGCTCTGCAAGAGGGAAAGGTTCCAGTAGCTGGGAAGCAATGGGCACTATGGTGCTAGAAACAGCAGTATAAACAGGTGAGGCTTTGCTTGGGCATGTAGGAAACCATGCAGGGAATATGCATGCTTGTCTTCATTTACCTAACCAGTACCTCACCTGCACACTGCTATTTATACCTGTGCAGGGAAAGAAAATTGTGCAGACTATATACTCTACAATTCTAGAAGCTTTACATGCCTCTGTAAGGAGCATGCAGTGCACACATACATTAACTTTGCCTAAATATGGATCTGTAGGCCTAACTTAAGGAAACCAAGTTTCAAACTTCTACATACCCATGCTCAATATATTTCAAACAGGACAAAGGAGAGAATTCAGGACTCAATTTAATACATAACATGGAAATCAGTGTGTCTTGGTGGTTGGCAAGTAATGAAAGTATGATTTTCCTGAAGTTGTTTTTTTAAGTTTTAGTTATGTAAAACAAGAAATGTGGAAATGTGAGAAATCTTTTGCCCATGATGTCATCATTATTTTATTAGCCATTCCTATGAGTTTATAATTTCTGCATTGTGAAATGAATCAGTGGTAATATAATAGGTGTTTACCATGAAGCTGTATTAGTATTATGACCCTACAGCATCTTGAATCCTTCAGTATGTCTACAATGGTTTAGTATTTTATGTTCTTGAAGAGTATTCCTCAATCAATTTATTTTTGTTGATATGAGATTAAAAGGAAGCTTATTTTAACAAGATAATTTTCAGGACAGACATTAAAACTAGTGATTGGTGCTTTGCAAAATTTCTAGATTTTTTGTTTTTTATGCTTTGAATAGGTGAAATATTTTTAAGTTATATAAAATATTTCCCCTCCAGTGTGAATGACTGCTTCTAAGGGAATATAATAAAACACATATTACTAACTATATGGAATATATGTTATAAAGATTCTTGTTTGATTCTTCCTATAAAGATTTTGTTCTTGCTGCTTTTATTAATAGTGGAAAAATAAACAAACAAACACACAACCCCAGGAAATACATCAGAATTAACATTTTGCTAACACCAAATGAAACCAGACCCTCAAAGTTTTGTGTTTTCTTCTAAATCTAAAACACATGAATTTTCAGGAGGTTTCTTAATTTGGCAAAACAAGTTTTCACAATCCTAAATAGAATATTTGGTTTGGTTTGGGTACCCCACTAACCCCTCTGAATGGCTGATTCTAAAATAGCTGTTTAACCCCTTTACTAATAGCAGTCAAATCTGTGGCTTTTAGTATTTTTTATTATTTCAATTGCTAAAGTGCTATCAGGCCCTAATCATTCTAGGCTCTGCAGCAACACATGGGCCCAGATCCTCCAAGGTATTTAAGCTTCTAACATCCATTGAAAACCTTTGAGGACTTCGGCCATAGTGACAGTTCCTTCCTCAAACAGTTCATAATCAAAGGATCTGATTATAAAATCTTATGTGCATGGTGAATCTTTACAGCCAAATGGAGCCACATTGCAGGCAATGGAGCTCTGCTTGGATGCAAAGGTCCCCCACTCCCCACATTGATCAAACTGCAGCCTCAGGAGTCCAATGAGACAAGGTGCAACACATGAGTTTGACAACAAAAGAGGCAGGAAAGCACAAGAGGTAGCAAAAATAAGATTGGTGGGTTACGCAGGTAGCTACTGTCCAGTCTAGTGATCACTGAAGTCAAAGGCAAAACTCCCCTTGACCCCGGCAGTGAAAATCAGACCCCACTGCACAACTTTAAAATTCCCGATGATGAGTTTTAACTACAGATTATAATTCAGATCTACAAATGACCTGGTTATATGTACTTGTGGGGTGCGTGAAACAGAGTGTTACTTCAAGAAAGCATAATTCCCTAAGGAAGACAGTTGGTTCAGTACTTACTTTATTTGATGTTAACTATGTACTAGATATTTCTTGGGGATTCAGTAGTACTTGTTGTTTGGGATGATATTGCAATCTCTAAGCTATCCCATTTGCTTTGGCCAATGTTCTAATTTATCAGGATCATCTCACAAAAAGGGCTAATTATGAGATCCCTCAATTTACTGAAGATTATATTGTTGAGCTATTATTGCATCCCAGTGAAAATCAGCCTTCTGTCTGCCAAAAAGCCAGCTGCATAATCCCAGTTCTCTTGTGCATGTTTCTGAACATATAATTTTACAAGATATCCGCCTATCTAAACAACTAAATAAATTATTGATACTAGTGCTTGGACACTAAAGAATTAATCACCTGAAAGAGAACAAGTTGATTAGCAATAACATTTCTTTTAATGTTTTTTAATTCAAAATGCTTCTATGAATAAATGAAAAGAGTCTTTTAATTTAAATGACCATTTTGCTTATTTTTTCCAACTCTGATCACAAAAAAATTACTGTTTGATCACATTGTTGGAACTGAGAAAAATGCACCTACATTTTAAAATGTTCTGCTCCTGGAACTATAGAAAAAAGGTTGAGTTTCTTATAATAAAATGTGTGTGTTAGCCTGCCAATTAATACTTCTTCCATAGTTCTGAACGTGTGGATAATCACACAATAACAGTGGGAGTAATACACCAAAATCTGTACTCAGAAAATTGAGTTTTAACTGCAAGCAGTGTTGGCTTCATTTCTCCTCCCTCCCCCCTCCCCTCACTGGAGGTGGAATTATTCCGCTATAAACTAATGAGATTTCTGCCATCCAGATACATCAGCCATTGAGTCTCAGCAAGACTTTAAAGTCTAATGTGCCATCTTGAAGCCCCCTGCAAATTTGGACCAAATATCCTTCTTGTAGGCAATTAGACATATTTTGCCTTCATGTGAGGGCATCTTGTAGCGGAAAGAAAAACAGAAGGAAGCCTTTGTTCCATGTTAGATCAACGTAGAACTTAAGGGCTATATATTAATTCTGCGGGACCTGTGTTGAGGAGTGAACTTACCCTTTTGTTAAAGAATTTGGAAGGTTCGTAGGGTTGGACTCTTATGGATACATCAACAGATCTTGCTGAACTTGAAATAGCTCCCTCTGAGAATATTGGTGACGGAGAGGTTTTGAGTTAAAAATGTAAGCAGAGCATGAGTATAAGAGAGACCATAAATAAACAGATTAAACAGTTTGATTTACTTTTGAAGGAGTTTCAGAAATATAGTTTGGAACACACATCAGAGTTTCTGTATTGCACATTCAGACTTAGGATGATGGCTGCCATGCTTAGGTAGCTAAACCAGTGATATGATTTTAGACATGTAATTTCTTTCAGAGACTATCTTGCTGTATGTTTGGACAGCACTTTGCACATTTGAACACAGGCATAATACAAATAATAATCATTTGAAGTGCCTCTATCTAGGAGTGTGTGCAGGCAGAAGGGGTTAGATCCTGTTTTTGCCCCATCTTGCTGCTGCAGAAGTGGACTCTACCTACTTGTGCTGGATTCTGTGTACAGCTGGTGTTATTTAGGAAAGGTTTGCAGAAAAGGGAACAATTGTCCATGTAAAAGGTAGTACTGGCCCTTCAGCACTGTCATGTTCCTCATTTCTGGCCAGAACTGAGGAATGCTGATATTTGTAGTTCCTGGGGCAGATGAGAATAGTAGCAACTGGGGAAGAGGCATACTGGGATGGGACAGGCTGTACATAAGTAGGGCCTCAGAACAGGAAGAAGCAGGTAAGTTTAAGTCTCTCCAGTAAGGCTCTGAGGAGGAGCCTGTAGAGCAGGGGTCTCAAATGCATGGCCTGCGGGCCATGTGCAGCCCCAAAGCTATTTTCTGCAGCCCACAATGACACTATCATTACCGATATTTGTAATATCATTGTATGAAAACATTTCTGTGGTGCAGCGCTTGGGCTAACGTACTAGCCCTCATGTGGCCCTGTACTAGTCCTCCTGTGGCCCTCATGGTGATTTGAGTTTGAGACCTCTGTTGTAGAGGAAACTCAGCCAATGTTGGTCACCCAGAGAATTGCCCCCCTCCTTCTCCCAAATAACATTTTGGTAATCCAAGAAAGAGAAGAGACCATGGGGAAGAAGTGAAAGAAATGGCTTCATGCAAGGATGCATATAGGGGATAAAGTTATGACTGGGTATGCTTTTCTTTTTGATGGACTAAGACAAGAGTGTCTTGTAGGTGTTGTGCAGGAATGCCTTATTACTTCAGTGTATTAAAGAGTGAAGATTCACACAGGTCTCTGGTGAGATCTGTGAGCCAGAGAGAGAGAGAGAGAGAGAGAGAAAGACTAAATGAAAAAGTGCTTGGTCTGGACTTTAATTGCCCTGTGAAGGACTGGGTTTTTCATGTGACTGGAGAGCTGAACATACAGTGAAGAGTAAACCCAGTCTGAGGCAGGGGTGTCGCTGGCGCTGGGCACCCGGGGCACATGCCCCAAATCCCAGTGCTGGTGCCCCGGGTCTGACGGGGCTGCCCCTCTCCTGGTCTCAAGCCTAATTGGGCTGGAAATCCAGGGCCCAGCTGCTGGCAGCCACAGCAGCCTCGTCTCCAGCTGGGGATCCAGGGCCCGGCCAATGGCAGCCGCGGCAGCCCTGGCCCCGGCCGGGGATCCGGGGCCTGGCTGCCCGCAGCTGCGGTGGGGAATTCGGTGCCTGGCTGCCTGTGGCAGCAGCGGCCCCATCCCTGGCCAGGGATGCTGGGCCCAGCTGCCCATGGCCACTTCCGGCCCCATACCCAGTCAGGGATGTGGGGCCTGGCGACCTGCAGCCACTTCTGGCCCCGTCCCTCGCTGGGGATGCGGGGCCTAGCCACCCGCAGCGGCACGGTGGCTTCCAGCCCTGTCCCTGGCCAGGGGGCGGGGCCTGCAGCCTGGGGGCTGGGCCTGCTTTCCAGGGGTGGGGCTTGGGCCCATGGCCCGAGTCCCTCCCCGGGGCAGCGATACCACTGGTCTAAGGGTACATCAAACTTGTAAATGAAGGTGAGATTGTAGAATGGGCAGGCTTACCTGTTCTAGCTTTAATCGAGTTAGCATGTGCAGCAATAGCAGTGATGGTGTGGTGGCACAGACCCTACTGTGAGCCAACAACCCAACTGTGAACCCAAAGAGCCTAGGACCTTACAGTAGCTAGCTCATGCTAAAGCCCATGACCCCATCTCCTCACTACCACTGTTACCCACTGCAGCACATTTAAAGTAAAACTAGGGAACATTTTGCAGTCAGCTAGCACATTTGCCAAAAATGCAGTTTTAGGGCGACCAAAACTAATTTGTGAATTCTAGTCAAATTCGATAAATAATTTTTGTCAAATGAAAAATGATGGGGAATAAATAGCTTTGACATTTTTTAATAAACCATTCTGTTATTTTGTTTCAAAGCATGTTGGCCTAAAATGTCATTTGTTTGAAAAGGTTTAATTTGACCCAAACAAAATTGTTTTGATTGTGCATTTTAGTGAGAAAAAACCTGAAATATTCAGTTTCAGTTCAAAGCTAGCTGATTTTTTATTTATTTGGGGTTGTGGGGTTCAGTTCAGCCATTGAACAGAAAAAATTATTTGCCCAGCTCTAGCTTAAAGCCAGCAAGACTATGACTACGCCACTCTTAAATCACACCTTCATTTGCAGTGCATATATACCCTACACCCCTCTGGTTGAAAAGAGAAGTAAGAAAAGCTGTCTACTGTGTAATGGGGGGTATAACCCCGCATCATACAGTGACAGGGCAAAGAGGAGCCCAATTAGCCCATTCTGTGGCAGCCGTGTTGGGGAAACAAATAATTAAGCATTAGATCCAGCTGGGGAGATTCACGGGGGTGACTAAAGGAATGACAGCAGGGCCACCAGGAGACCACTGAGAAAGGTGAGCTGCAGTAAGGAGCTTACAGATTAGGACTGGCCGAGCTGTGTGAGGCCAACAGAAGTGAAGGGTTCCAGATGGCTGCCAGAAAGCCTCAGAGTCACCCTTAGCAATAAACTAGGAGAAAGCTCTACAGAGACTAAGATCCAAGAAGAGAACACTGGAGGGTGCAGTTCCCCCAATAAGCATTTGTAAAAAAATGGTAGGAAGCTCCCCAGGGGTTAAAGTAGGCCAGAACGTGGTGGAATGGTGTTCTGGGGCCCACTATTTTTAGGGGCTCAGTCTTCCATGGCCCCTAAAAATAGAAAATGGAGTCAGAATGCTGCGTTCTGGGGCTCACCATTTAAAAATAGCAGGCACCAGAACACAGCGTTCTGGCTTCATTTCCTATTTTTAAGGGCCTTGATGCTGAACCTCTAAAAATAGCAGGCCCGGAATGCCATTCCGCCACTTTCCAGGAAGGTAGAGAGCTGCCCTGGCCCCGGGCTGAGGCTCCAGCCTAAGCCTGCTCTGGCTAAGCATGCTCAGAGCCTCTCAGTCAGGCTCAGGTCAGAACATCAGCCTGGGCCGGGGCTGCGCCAGTGACATGGTGGCCAAGTAAGGGGGCCCTGGGGTGGGGGTGGGGTCTTTGGGGACAGGCGAGCTGGCCCTGCAGTGAAAGGGCACAGGGGAGGGGGTCGGCCTGAGGCAGCGAGGGAAGACTGTGTGGCACAATGGGGGGTTGAAGGACCAGCAGCGAGACAGGGGACAGGGACAGTAGCTGGGGTGGGGGTAGGCATGTGGGGAACAGTAGCTGGGGTGGGGGCAGGCATTTGGGGGGCAGTAGCTGGGGTGTGTGAGGGGGGCCCACACTGGCGTGAGGGGTGCCCACCAATTTAGGAGGGTTCTGGGGCTCACCAAATTATATTTTAACCCTTGAAGCTGCCCAGGGAACCTGCCAGAGATCATATGAAATACACTAACTGTTCATCACAAGGGCCCTGGGCTGGAACCCAGGCGAAAAGGAAGGCTTGTGTTCCCTGACTACTCTACTGCTGGAGGAGCCATGTAAGCCAAAGGAGCAAGGACTATAGTGCTTTGGAGGCCTGATCCATGGTCACTTCAGGATGAAGTGGGATTTTTCTCCTACGAAAGCTCATGCAATTAATAAATGTATTAGGCTTTAAGTGCCACAGGACTCCTTGTTTATTTTACTGAACTGGACTAACACAGCTACCCCTTTGGAACTTGGCAAGATGTTTCCCGTGACTCTAACCATAACATCACTACACACAAAGAATGGAGCAATTGATTTCTCAGTCATTTTAGATTGACCCAAAGGCAACAGCAACAATTTCCACACTTCTTTTAAGCAAGAAGCTGTTATTCTTTCACTGTGCTGCGTATCTTCACAAAAATTGACTCCTCCACACAAACATCAAGAGAAAAATAATAGACCAGACATTTATGAACGTGTATAAGGTAAGATACTCCTGGATGTGAAATGGAGGGTGAAGAAAATGGTTTATAATGATCTTCTGTCAATGATCTTAAGCATAAACACTAGCAGTCAGCTGTCAATTTTAGAAGTTCAGCACAAATGTTGATTGTATATGATTATGTTTGAAAAAGGCCCTCTGAGACTTAAAAAAGGGTAAATTTTTGATAAAAATCCTTGTTCACTCTTACAACATTAAACTGTTAAGTTTGAGCTAAGGTTTCTCTTCAAACTAAGGTCAGCTTACTCTTATTAAAAATATTTCCAATCTTTATAAAAAGCAGAAAAAAGGAAAAAAAATTAAGCTTTTGAAATGTAAAGTACTAGCTGCAGCTTTTATTCCAATGATTCCTTATTCCCTTTCACTCTGTAGAGTTTCTTACAGGAGAAATCCCTGCTGCAAGACTGCCAATGCCTGAAACAGACCCCTCCTCCCTCAAAGACAGCACACCCCCCCAACCTTAAGCAGATACTCACCAGCAACTACAGACCCAACAACAGAACTACTAAAGCAGGCACATATTGCTGCAACAAACCATGTTGCCACCTTTGCCCAGATATGTGCACAAAAGACACCATCACAGGACCAAATCAAACCAGCTACTGCATCGAGGGCTCATTCACCTGCTCATCCACCAATGTGATTTATGCCATCATGTGCCAAAAATGCCCTCCACCTTCATATAGGACAAACAGGACAGTCTCTGCACAAAAGAATGAATGGACACAAATCTGACATCAGAAATCACAATATTCAAAACCCAGCAGGTGAACACCTCTATTTTCCTAATCACTTCATTGATGATTTTCTAATAGCTGTGCTCACACAAATGAATAACAAATCACGGATTCAAAGAGAAACTGCAGAATTGAAATTCATATGCAAATTTGGCAGTGCTGTTTCAGGGCTAAATAAGGACTATGGATTTTTTTCTTATTACAACACGTGACTTAACATCACTTTCCTCAATATGCTGTTCCTCAGTGTTTGAATCTAAACATTAATTGGCATAGCAGTCTGACCCGATCCTATGACTTACACGTCCCTGCATTCATTTTTCTCCCATTCTGTACTTCCTCATCTTCACAGTGTCTGATGAAGTGGAATTTTCTCCTACGAAAGCTCATATGATAAATAAATTTGTTAGTCTTTGAAAGTGCCACAGGACTCCTTGTTTATCCTAGTTGGTGTTCAGGATTTAGTAAAGCTTGTGGAGATGGCAATGTCTTAGAGTTCACTTGCTCTGGCCTGGTCTGGTCAAGCTGTCTTTCAGAATCACAGTGACAAAGACCTGAGGATGTCATAGTGAATCCTGGGGCCTCAAGAGATGGTCCGGGTGAGAGCGATGATTGTCTATGCTTTCTATACTTACTCCCATTTTGTGACACACCTCCCTGCCATTCCTGTTAAACAATGTCCAGTAAAGGGTGGCAGCCTTATCCCGTTACAATCAAAACACATTTCACTTATTAAACTGTAAGACTGCCTCCTATTTCTAGAGTCTTTCACACGTTGTCATGCCAACCTGTGACTTTACTAGGAGCCCTGACAACTCTTTACACAGGTCTTTAACTGAAATGATCCAATCTTCATAGGTTTATTTGCCTCAAACTCCTGCTGACTTTTAATAAACAATTTATGTAACAGGTTGATTGAACTTTTGTTGCCTTAGATAACTTAGAGTACAGAGCTCTTCACAAAATTTTTCAATATTGGAAGGCTGGTCAGGGCTTGGTGCCCTTTGTACTGACTTATTAAAAATTAAAGTAAGTACATACTTAAATATTCACTCTCCAGAAAACATAGGTCACTTCAGTATCTATATATTATTGTGGTACAAAAGATAACTTGAAATTGTGAAATGAAGTCTGTAAAATGTTGTCATTTCTAAGATTGTAAATAGCATGTAAGCAGACAGACACTCTCCTGACCACTGACTGATTAATAAAACTAAGAGAAACTAAGACATTGTGTATAGGCAAATAGTCTTCAGTTTTATTTGGTCTTTGCTTTCATTTGTTTGTTCCAGTGCAAGTAATGCCACAGGCAATCATGTTCATTTAATAGGTAAGCAGTTAAGCTGTACCAATCACTTCAGAGACTGTCCATAACAATACAAAAAGCTATACTTAATGTAGACATGCACATTTCACATTGCCCCAGGGTGGCATACTCCCATTTCAATCTATTGCCATTTTAAATGTCACACCAGGCCTCTTTATCCCATCCTCTGGGTATTAGTGTTCTTCCTAAGGCATCATAAGGGAAATCAAAACTAGGAACTTTTTTTCACAAGTCAGTCTGAAAAGAGAAGCTGTATTAAAGCCTGACACTCAGTTAATGAAGCTTTTCACTTATTCATAGGTCATTTGTGATAGGAACCTTATTCCTAGGGTTTCTGGAGCAATTATTTAGATTTATTAACAAGTCCAATGCTATGCATAAAACTTGAAAAGCCAATTAGTTTAGTCAGTCATTGCAGAGGCACTTCATACGCTTCAAGGTGCATTATAGGTTTGATTACATCAACCTCCTTTTTCATATTCTACTCAGTCTGGAATAATTCTGAATGTTTAGCTGCATATGCTTGCTGCACTTATTTTAGTTAGTGGTTTTCAAATTGTTTTTGGAATAATCCATTTCTGCAGAATTATTTGCAGTTATTATTGTTCTTCCGAATAGCTATTGATATGTTTAGTTGGTGTAAATCAAAATTCCTCCACTGGAGTCACTGGAGCTATGCAAATTTACATCAGTTGAGCTTCTGCAGCCTTGAGGCCACCATAAACCTGGCCCTAGAATTGGTCTAATCTATGTCATTGGGCTGTTGCCTCCAAAGGGCTCTCTGTCTGCTGATTATTACTGGAGCATGGTAATGCTTTTGCAACACTGCCTTCTACTTCTCAGAATATGGCCTTCAGAGGGCTCTCCTGCACAGTATGCCGCTATTTAGGAACATCAAACATCCCCTGAAGAAGACACCCCTAGCTGAGAATATCAGATGACTTTCAAGTGCTTTTGCACCACCAGAGTGTGCTGGAGCAGGGGAGAGAATCTGCTCACATTGCTTAACAGATGATCATATATTTTTGTCTCTGCATATATTATTGAATAATAAATGATCTATTAATATTCAGTCTAAAAGAATCAAATTCAGTTGAACTGAGAGACATCTAGAGTATCATCCAGTCAACCCTATTGCATCGGGAAATGATTGAGTCATTTATTACTAAGCCATTCTGAATAGAGAAGGTATTATTCAGGAAGTCCTCATATGCTAATATACAATAAGGAACCAAAACAGGCAAACTAATACATAGTATGTCAAAGACCACACTTAATCATAAAGGTTTTCTGTAGCAGTGCTGTATCTGTCAGCTAAAGACCAGCTTGAATAAACAATCCAGGTGTAAATATTTAAGTGAATTAATTAGGGTGACCAGATAGCAAGTGTGAAAAGTGGGGACTGGAGAGGGAAGTAATAGATGCCTGTATAAGAAAAAAGCTCCCCAGATATCAAGACTGTCCCTGTAAAAATCAGGACATCTGGTCACCCTAGTAATTGATAGAATAATTATTAAAATGCACTGCTGTAATTGCAGGATTTTCATTGCTGCCTTTAATAGTCTATATTAAAATGTAGCCAAGCTTTACTAAATTCAATTCCCAACTGCACAGACTGAGTGGTAGTTCCTTTTCTTAACTCTTTCCTCCTGTTTTATCTCATAACTCCTATTCATTGTTATTCGCTTGGACTGATTCACTTAAATGAGAAATAAATCAAAAGTAATTTGGTAACTCCATTATGTAAATACAATTACACTGATGTAATAGAGAAGAAAGATAAACGCACTAACTCCTCTCTAGCTGTTTCCCCCCTCCCATTTTAAATGAGGGTCAGCTATTTCTAATTTCTGTCATCCAACTGATTCTTCTTAATGTAATGTCACTGCTTCTTTAGATGGAATACCCTAAAGACAATTCAAATAATTCAGCCAATGGTTTGGTTGCTGTTTCAAAATGTGGTCTTCATGTTCATCAGTAATTTTTTGACTGGATGTACAATAAGAACATGGATGACTGGGGGAGAGATGTACATTTCCTAAATACTGTATTTCTTTTAAGGCCACATTGCTGCTTTGAACGAGCTTGGGGATTTGTGGCCCTATTTCTTGTGAATTGGAGTTATCTGAGCAAATCAGAAGCAAGACTACCTCAGACTCTGATCTTGTCAGATCTCAAAAACTAACTAGACCTGGTCTTCCTCAGGTCACTCAGCCACCGGCTTTTAAGGCCTTCTCTGCAACGATCAGTCTGGGGAGATGAATCAATGTGACAGGTGTCTTCTGGTGGAATCTCTCAGGAGGCAGGTGGGGAGTTACAGGAGGAGATGTCTAGGCTAAGGAGTATTCACGCTCTGGAGAAGTTCCTCGATAGCATCCATGAGGAGAGATGCAAAGAGGAGGATACTCTCCAGGTGCTGAAGACTACTGCCGCACCACTGGAGAAGAAGGGGATGCCTATGGCAGAGCAAGGATACTGACAGCTGGTTACCTCTGGCAGCAGACAGTGCTCCACCCCTGCTCTCATTCCTCCCTCCGTTGTGGTGAAGAACCATTATGCAGCGCTAGAGACAATGGATGAGGTGGAACAGGGAATGCCGTGCACCCCCGAGGCTGGGAGGATCATAGCCATCACAGCTAGGCGGAAATGTAGGGTTGTGGTGGTTGGGGACTCACTTCTGAGGGGGGCGGAGGCACCCATCTGTTGCCCTGACAAGGCCTCGAGGGAGATATGCTGCCTGCCAGGTGCCCGCATCCGAGATGTTATGGAGGGATTGTTGAGAATCATCCGCCCCTCTGACTACTACCCCATGCTTCTCATCCATGTGGGAACCAATGATACTGTGAGAGGTGATCCTGTTGCGGGGGAAATTTCAGATCTTACAGGGGCCAGGTTCCCCGCTTGATAGGCCCTCCTCACCTTCAGGCATCTATCAACCTGGAGGTTCCACCCCTAGATGCAAGCATTGATTCGTCGCATGGATCTATGCTTTTAAACATTTTAATAAAAGTAAACATGTGATATAAACAAATACGTAAACAGACAACCTAAACAAGACCTTATTCTACCCTTGTTACCCACTCCCCACACAATTAAGACCCAGTTCACTATAATATGGAATGGACCCAAATCAAACCCCATACAATCACCAAACTTCCCAAGTATGAAGCTGACGGTGTTGACGGTGTGGAAAGGGGAATCCCAAGCCTCCTCACGCGATGACCATAGATCGTCTGTCTCCTTGCCAGCAAAATCTGTGTGAGACTGGCTCCGCACCGCTCTATATAGCTGCCAGTCTCTTTAAAAGCAGTCTGTGTCCACCATGGTGAGCGCCTGCAGCTCGCGCCAACCGTGATGATTTCACCAGTCACCCAGAGCCAGCGGCAGAAGCCAGTTCCATCAAGTGAAGGGGCGGGCGAAGGGGGCGAAATCCAAACGAATAGCCGAACCAATAACCGACAGCCGACGACCCAACGAACTCTCTCCCGAACTCCGCGTGCAGGCTTTAAGAAGCCTTTACCTCAGGTTTTCTGACCAATCCACTACCCCTATTTTTCGCGCCACAAGCTCCTGCATTCTCTTTCTGGAACTCTCTGGCAGCTTCTCCCTGCTTGCTCTGACTGACAGCCCGCATTCCGAGGGTTGCCGGGTAGAATACTGCGCCTCAGCAACCTGTTCAGCAAGCTGGGTTCTATGCTCCCAACAGCCACTGCCAGGAAGGAGCTTGCAGTAAACCCCATTTAAAACACAACATTCAACCATTCAAATACATTTCAAATATAACGCACACTATAATTATATTAATCATTCAAATACACAAATGACATAACATTCTCCCTATTACATCAAGCATCGAATAAAATTTAGGATGCACAATCCTCGGCAGATCAAAGCTCTGGGAGCATGGGTGAAGGAGTTTGGAGCACAGGTGGTGTTCTCCTTGATCCTTCCGGTCAAGGGTAGGGGCCTGAGTAGAGACGGATGCATCCTCGAGGTGAACACCTGGCTGCAAAGATGGTGTCATCAGGAGGGCTTTGGCTTCCTTGACCATGGGGTGCTGTTCCAGGAGGACGGACTGCTAGACAGAGATGGACTCCGTCTGTCGAGGAAGAGGAAGAGCATATTCGGACGTTGAAGGGTTGACCTAGTGAGGAGGGCTTTAAACTAGGTTTGAAGGGAGAAGGAGTCCAAAGCCTGTCGGTAAGCGACAATGTGGGAGACCTGGGGGAAGGGGTGGAACTTGGGGGGAATAGGAACTGTAACACCAGAGATAAAAGAGAAGGTAGTTGGAATATGGGGGGGAATCGAATAATTATGTTACATGTTCTAATGAAGCTTTAATACCTGAGGCAGGTGCGGGAGGGCAATCCCAGGAGAAAATACAAGGAGGTAGATGTAATAGAACTGAAAATTGATTTGGGAAAGTAGGGCAACCAGCCTGGTATCTTAAGTGCCTGTACACAAATGCATGGAGCCTGGGAAACAAGCAGGAAGAATTGGTAGTACTGGTGCAGACAAAGAACTATGATATAATTGGAATAACAGAGACATGGTGGGATAGCTTGCATGACTAGAGCTCTGTCATGGATGGGTATAAGTTGTTCAGGAAGAACAGGCAGGGATGAAGAGGGGGAGGAGTAGCACTATATGTAAAAGAGCTCTATAACTGCTCAGAGCTCCATTATGGAAGTGGAACCGAGCCAGTTGAAAATCTGTTGGTTAAGCTTAGAGGAAAGAGCAACAAGGGGGATGTTGTGGTGGGTGTCTGCTATAGACCTCCAGACCAGAAGGAGGAGGTGGATGAGGCATTCTATGGACAACTGGCAGAAGTTGCCAGATCACAGGTCCTGGTTCTCATGGGGGACTTCAATTACCCTGACATCTGGTGGGAGGCCAATACAGCAGTGCACAGGGAATCCAGTCAGTTTTTGGAGAGTGTTGAGGACAACTTCCTGGTACAAAGGCTGGAGGAACCAACTAAGGGCCTTGCACCTCTTGACCTGCTGCTCACAAACAGAGAAGAATTGATTGGGGGCATAGAAGTTAATGGCAGCCTGGGCAGCAGTGACCATGAGATGATAGAGTTCAAGATGCTGATTAATGGAAAAAAGGAATGAAGCAAAATGCAGACCCTGGACTTCAGAAAAGCAGATTTTGGCTCCCTCTGGGAACTGATGGGCAGGATCCCTTGGGAGGCTGATCTGAAGGGGAAAAGTGTCCAAGAGAGCTGGTTGTATTTAAAAAAAAACCCTGCTAAGGGCACAGGAAGATTCCATTCCGATGAGCAGGAAGAACAGCAAATGTGGAAGGCACCCAGTGTGGCTTAACAGAGAACTCTGCACTGAGCTAAGGCATAAAAGGGAAGCTTACAGGAAGTGGAAGCTTGGACAGATGACTAAGGAGGCATATAAAGATATTGCTCAGGACTGCAGGGATAAAATCAGAAAGGCCAAAGGACAATTGGAATTGCAGCTAGCAAGGGATGTGAAGGATAACAAGAAGGGGTTCTACAAGTATGTCAATAACAAGAAGAGGATCAGGGCTGGTATAGGTCCCTTACTGAATAGCGCAGGTATCCTCGTGATGAAAGATGAGGAAAAGGCTGAAGTGCTCAATGCTTTTTTTACTTCAGTTTTCACAGGGAGGGCCAGCTTCCAGCCCACTACACTGGGCATGGCAGATTGGAGAGAAGAGAGGCCCTTGGTGATGGAATGTCAGGTCAGGGACTACCTAAAGAAGCTGGATGTGCCCAAGTCCATGGGGCTGCATGACCTGCATCCCAGGGTGCTGAGGGAGTTGGCCGATGAGGTAGCAGTACCACTGGCCATTATCTTTGAAAACTCATGGTTAACAGGGGAGGTTCCAGAGGACTGGAAAAAAGCAAATATAGTGCCTCTCTTCAAGAAAGGGAAAAAGGAGGATGCAGGAAATTACAGACCTGTCAGCCTCACCTCAATCCCTGGAAAAATCATGGAGCAGATTCTGAAAGAATCCATCTTGAAACACTTGGAGGAAAACAGAGTGATCAGGAACAGTCAGCATGGATTCACCAAGGATAAATTGTGCCTGACCAACCTCACCACCTTCTATGATGAGATGACTGGTTTTGTGGATGTGGGAAGAGCTGTTGATGTGGTATACCTTGACTTTAGCGAGGCTTTTGATACAGTTTCCCACAGCATTCTTGTCAGCAAGTTGAGGAAGTATGGGTTGGATGTATGGACTCTAAGGTGGATAGAGAACTGGCTAGATCAATGGTTGCAGCGTGTAGGAATCAATGGCTCCGTGTCTAGTTGGCAACCAGTAATGAGTGGTGTACTCCAGGGGTCGGTCCTGGGGCCAGTTCTGTTCAACATTTTCGTTAATGATCTGGATGATGGGATTTACTGCACACTCATTAAGTTTGCAGATGACACCAAGCTGGGGGGAATGGTAGACACACTGGAGGGCAGGGAGAAGATTCAGGAAGACCTTGACAAATTGGAGCAGTGGGCCAATAGAAATCTCATGAGGTTCAACAAGGACAAGTGCAAAGTCCTGCACTTGGGACGGAAAAACCCCATGCACTGCTACAGGCTGGGGAGCAATCAGCTAAGTAGCAGCACCGTAGAAAGGGACCTGGGGGTCCCGGTGGATGGGAAGCTGGATATGAGCCAGCAGTGTGCGCTTGCTGCCAAAAAGGTCAATGGCATACTGGGCTGCATCAGAAGAAGCATTGCCAGCAGATCAAGGGATGTGATCATTACCCTCTATTCAGCACTGGTGAGGCTGCATTTGGAATACTGTGTCCAGTTTTGGAATCCCCACTACAAAAAGGACGTGGACAAATTAGAAAGAGTCCAGTGGAGGGCAACAAAAATGATCAAGTGGCTGGAGCACAAGCCCTATGAAGAAAGACTGAAGGAATTAGGCTTACTTAGCCTGCAGGAGAGAAGACTGAGGGGGGATTTGATAGCAGCCTTCAGCTACTTGAAGGGATGCTCCAAGGAGGATGGAGCTTGGTTGTTCTCAGTAGTAACAGAGGATAGAACAAGGAGCAATGGTTTCAAGTTGCATCTGGGGAGGTCGAGGCTGGATATTAGGAAAAACTTTCTTACTAGGAGGGTATAAAGCATTGGAATGGGTTACCTAGGGAGGTGGTGGAATCTCCATCTTTGGAGATGTTTAAGGCCTGGCTGGATAAAACTCTAGCTGGAATAATCTAGTGGGAGTGGTCCTGCTTTTTTTGGCAGGGGGTTGGACTAGATGGGCCTGGCACATGGGGCTTCTGCCCTGAATCCCAGCGCCACTGCCCCGAGTCCTGGTGCAGCCCCTGCCTCTGCCGGTCTCCAGCTGGAGATCCAGGGCTCGACTGCCCATGGTGGCAGTGGCCGCCTCTGTTCCCGCCCTTGGCCAGGCCACCCATGGCTGCAGCTGCCAATCTCTGCCTGTTCCCAGCTGGGGATCTGGGGCCAGGCTGGCGGCAGCAGGTGCCTGAGGCTGAGTCAGGCCCCAGTGCAGAATTGGGGCCAGAGGCATGGCCCATGGCAAGCAGGTGTGGCCTGGGCTGGTGCCCCAGGTCCTTCCCCGGGGCAGCAATGCTCCTGCCACACTCCATGCATCTTGCATCCCCATTGCTGTCTATTACCCCCACTTTAGAAACACTGCATTGTGAGTAGGTGCCCCATAATGCCAGGAAGAGATTGGGCTTGTAGGAAGTCAGCTGTCCTACCATGATGCAATGACCCCTCCCCACGGAGAAACAGGAAGTGCTTTTCCTGCCCTGTATGTGTAGCAGGGAGAGAAGAACTGCCAGACGCTGGGGCTGCTTCACCAAGCCAAGGCAGAGAAAATTTTAACACTTCCCTGTCCAGCCCAGGCAGCATTGCAGAATGTAGTGGCCCCCACATGGACGGAAAAAGCTGAGGTGGCAGCAGTTGCTGGGTGCTGGAGGCAGAAGCCTGGAGTCAGGTGTGGGCTGCAGGGGCCCCTGATGGTGGTGTTGGGGGGGGCAGGGAGTCCTGAGCCACTTACATTGTGTCATTTTTGAGTGGTAAAATTTAAATTTTCTGATCAGTTCTAAAGATTAGGTTCCTTATTCAAATAATTCAAACTACACATTCTTGCAAACTTAAAAAATCAATGAAGTAATGATAGAGGTAAAATATATACCTGTCTTTTGGCTACTGAGAGTAATGGTACAGCAGCTAACTCAGAAAATGAGCAATCAGTGAAAATGAATTGCTCAGCATTGGCCTAGAATGTTTGCTTAATTGTATATACTTCTAAAGCACCATTCTGTAATCCATCCAGAGATGAGTATATTTTACCTATAAACTCATAGCATGGTAAAAGAGATTCAGTGAACACTATTATTGCTTTTCATTTCTACTAGATGAGCACTATTATGAAGTGAGCTCCTACAATTTTAGTGTTAGATATTGAATCCAAACTTACAGAGAATTTCAGTTTGTCTTCTTGATGGTAGTTTAATTTAGGAGAGCAGATAGAAAAGGTGAACTGTTAACCCTTCAAAATTACTGGAACATCTACTATAATATCCTGGTGTGTGTTTGAAATTGGAAGAGCAAGTTACTTACACTCTGCTCCCAAAGAGGAATGTTTAAAATGACTGTTGTGGGAGAGGGGCTTTTTGTTTGCTTTTTTGAGTTCTGATTTGCTCTGAATTGTACCGTACCTTTTGTTGCTCTAACAGATTCCTTGGGCATTATTATATAATCCATATTGTTGGTACTACAGAAATATGGTCAAATAGAATACAACTCAAAATGCAAAATAACAGACTAAGGGACAATATGTCCATGAACACTTGAATTATTATATTGATTCTAATTTAAGAATAGCTTATCATGAAAATCCTGAAGCACTCTTCGAGGCAAACTGATGGCACCAGTTCTATTTCTTGAATACACATTGAGGACATGTGGCACCTTCCAGAATTAAGATGATATTTCGTATGAATCAATTCATGACTAAAATGCAGTTACAGCTGAGATTAAATGTTGGGAGCTGTTTAATACACAGCTACACTACTTAAAGTTTAGGATAGGTCATGAAGAGAAAAACTAGTTGAAATTCCAGACAGAATTATGTATGAAAATTTAATTATTAAAGTTGGAAAACCAAGTTACCCACTGAGGCTCACTCTGCCACCCTGGTGGAAATTATGGAACCTTTAACAAACAATTTTATGAATCATCTGAAAGATACTCAGTACATTGTTGAGATTCACTAGGTTCACAAGGAAGCACTATTTAGGCTCAGGAAAATGTGTTTCTGTATAAAATCAGGTCTATTCCAATAATTAAAAAGAAAAGTTGCAGTTGGGAACACATTAGCTAACGTGCAGAATTGAAAAAGGATGAACAAAAACTAATAAACAAATAATAAAATTCAAAGGCATACCTCTAAGCTTGCATGTAAAGCAATGACTTTACTTACCAAGATGGCTTTCTGTTGTCCTCTTAAAAACAAATATGAAAGCAGCTCAGCAATCACACAATCAGACTGGGTCTGAATAGGGACTTGGAATGGTCAGCACAGTACAAAAAGTAATTGTTCCTGTTCACACATTCTCTCCCACTAATCAACGAGTGTGAATAGGCCCCATCTGCCCTAACTGAATTGACTTCGCTAACATTTGCCATCCTCCATCCTGGCATGTGTATATATGCCTCTCTAAAGTAGTTTCCACTTCACGCATCTGACAAAGTGGGTTGGAGACCACAAAAGCTTATGACTGAAGAAATCTTTAGTCTTTAAGGTGCCACAGGATTCTTGTTGTTCTTGTTTATTTTGCTGAACAAGGCTAACATGGCTACCCCTTTGGAACTTATCCATAGAGCCCTGCGCAGATACAAAAATGTGGAACCGCATCCGATCCGCATCCACTCAGTGATAGCATTAATACGATCTGAAATCCACATGCCAGGGTTTAGCTGCATCTGTAACCGCAACTGCAACCGAGCTTGGGCTCACATACAACTATTCAGCCTTTAATTCGTTCATTCCCCACATGGGTCCCACCCACTTTTTCCTTTCTTGTTGTGGTTTGCATGCTGTGCTATCAATCAGATTTCTTTGCCCACCTATGAAATCTCTGATTGACAGCAATGGCTTGCCAACTGGAAGCAAGAAAAGGAAGAAGCAGGCAGGGGAGTGAGCCCATCAAAAGCCAGCAGTGAGTCTCCAGGTCCCACCTTGAGACTCTGATTGGCTGGCAGATCACAATCTAGGATTGGCCAAAGCTCTTCCTGCTTCCCCTGCATGCTGCCCGTAGCAGTTTCAGCAATGGATCCCACTGTGATAAGGTAACAACAGAAGCTGCATCCATGAGTTGATCCACAGCAATGGGTCTATGGTTATCCACACCCACACCTGCGGATGCGGATGCCCACGGATCTGCAGCAGATACCCGCGGATTTGCAGGGCTCTACTTATCCACTAGTAAATCCTCCATACCACTGTATTCCTTGGGACTAGCCTGCAACCTTGTAATATTATATAATCTGTTTATTCCATATAAATCTGAGTATATTTTGTCTATTTTTTGTACTGAATAATTCTAGTACACATTGTTTTATTATATTTGGCTATAATACAAAGAACCTATATGACTGTATACTTGATGATTCACTGGAGTAAATTAGCATAACTGTTTGTAACCTCTGGCATAGATAAATGGCCTACTAGTTACCTCTTTTAAACTCTGAGGAACTAAATGTGTTTAGCAAAATTCTGGAACATAATGGTAGCCATGAGGTACACTGCAGAGAATTTGAAAGTAACAGTTCAAGCTAAAGATAATAGTTTAAACTTTGAAATAATTGAAATTAATATATATACATGTCATTAATATGCAAATATGTTAGCCAGTAGAGAATATCTATCCTAAGATATATTTGAATGATGAACTAAGATTTGGACATAGAAGGTTGGGCATTGCCATGAATATTCAGGATAGTGCCAAGATCCTGTAAGAGTGGTCTTCCCTCTCCCCTTCTCTGCACTTAACAATACAGCATAATTACTCAACATTCAACCCTGACCTCTGCCATCTTGGAGCTGAGGAAATGGGACCATCAAAACCATTTTGGCATGCCAGAGATGAGGCTGGTCATGTCTCCTACTACCAGGTCCCCTCGGAAAGATTTGAGTATGCTAGTTTAAGTAGCTTTGCTAAAGGGATGGTACAACAAGTGTCTGTAGAACTGTATTATATCTTCAGGGTTCTGGTTTGCAGCTTTAATAACTCTGTCATCTATTTCAACAAAAATGTATAAAGCCTAGCTTTGTCCTCAGTGTAAATATCCTTGCCATACACCTTGAGAGTCTGCACAAAGTATAACAAGGAGTCCTGTGGCACTTAAAGATGAACAAATTTCTTTATTGCATGAGCTTTCAGATACTTTTTTCAGATGCTTAGAACATGAAGTGGGATTTCCTCCCATGAAAGCTCATGCAATAAATAAATTTGTTCATCTTAAAGTGTCACAGGACTCCTTGCTTGTTTTGCTTAACTAGACTAACATGACTATCCCTTTGGAACTTAATACAAAGTATGGAACTCTCATCATACTTCAATTCTGTAGCCTGCTTTTGGGACAAGAACCTAAGCATCTCCTGGTCAGATCAGTGGTGAGCCTATAATAAATCAGATCTATAAAAATCAGATTAACGCTATGGCTATGTTCACACACAGGGGGTTATTTCGATACAAATTGTTTCGAAACAACTTGTATCAAAATAAGGTGTTATTTTGAAATAAATTAATTCGAATTAAGAAAATGTTAATTCGAATTAAGGAAAAAAGCTTAAAGCGAAATAGCATGTTCGGACAACAGTTATTTTGAAACGAGTCACTGTCGTTTCGAAATAATATGTTCAGATGGGATTCTTTCGAAACAATCATTTCAAAACAACGTTGTTTCGTCACCAAATGGGGTTTAAGTTGTTTCGAAACAATGCTGTTGTTTCGAAACAATGGAACCCATTGTTTCAAAACAACAGTACATCATGTGAGCATGGCGCTTCTTATTTCGAAACAACCTTTGTTGTTTCGAAATAAGACTGCTGTGTGAACACACCCTATAGGGTGATCTTAAAGGGGTTGGACATTCCTGCTCTACAGCTAGATTCTGTTGGTAATACAGCTCAAAGTGGCTGAATCACAGCTGAGAATCTGTTGGTAGAGAACGGCTTGGCCCACCTGCACTACCTGATGTGCCCTGGGCTTTCCAGTGTGTGGGGGGATCATCGATGCCACCCACATCGCCATGTGAGCCCCACCACACCACCCGCTCCCCCTTTCTGCCCCAGCCATCTGCCACCCAGCCCACCCACACCCTGAAGCCAACCCAATAAAACATGTAACAACTTTGAACATGGGTGAATTGTTTTTATTTACAACAACGGGGTATGGTAAGGCAGAACTGGGGAGACAGGAAGGGTTGAGTGGGGGCACAACTGGGGACACAGGCATGTGGGGTGGGGGTTTCAAAATGGCGGCAGGGGATGTGCGGGTGGGGGTTTCCAACTGGGGACACAGGGATGTGGGGTGGGGGTCTGGGGACAACTGGGGGGGGGGCATTTTAGGAGGGAGCCGCCCCTGTGCTAGGGCCCACAGCACCACAGCCTTCGTTGAGGCCACCCTGGGTGCAGGCGGTGAGGGGCAGCTGGGTCCCTGGGCACAGCAGCAGCAGCAGCAGGGGCAGTGCCAGGCTGGGGGGCAAGGTGCGACATTCGGCGCTGGAGCTCGATATGAATATTTTCGAGCACCATAGCCTGGCGCTCCAGCGCTGCCGCCTGTCGCTCCATTGCTGCCACAATGCAGTCATCTGTGTCGGCGGCCTGCTGCAGCTGCTGGACCGTGGCATCCTGTCACCTGGCCTGCTCCAGGCGCCACGCCTGGGTTGAGTCCTCTGACTGCTGGCCGAGTTGTAGTGTGGCCGCGAGGATTTCATCCTGTGTCAGGTGGGCTCGCCTCCTCCTCCTGGGAGCCAGTGGCAGGCTCCTAGGAGAAAGCCGGCGGGTGGGTGGACGAGCTGCAGGGGCAAAAGGGAGAACGGTTAGGTGTCAGCCTGCTAGCCTTGGTGTGTGCAGCCTGTGAGGTGCAAACACCCCTGCCCTGACACCTAACAGGATTCCAAGGCTGGGTGGGCTCTGTACACTGCAATTAAGGGGCACAGGGCCTCGTGGCCCATGGTAGATAGTGAGTTGTTCTCAGCAGCATGTGGCCCAGGAAGTCTCCTGAGCAGAGCTGGTGCTGGGGCAGGGAGGGACCCGGGGCACGGGCCCAGCCCCCGCCCCTGCCCCCAGCCGGAAGACCCTGCCCCCTGGCCAGGGAAAGGGCCGCGCCACCACGGGCAGCTAGGCCGCGGTGTGGCCTGGCCAGAAGTGGTCGCTGGAGGCCGGGCCTGCAGCCGCAGGCGGCCAGGCCTCTGATCCCCGGCCGGGGATGGGGCCACCGCAAGCAGCCGGCCAGGCCCCGGATCCCCAGCCGGAGATCCGGGGCCTGGCCGCCGGCGGCCACGGCAACTCCATCCCCAGCCAGGGATCGGGGACCTGCCTGCCCTTGGTCGCGGTCACGGGCCTGGCCTCCAGTGGCCACTTCTGGCCTGCCCGCGGTGGCATGGCCTCCCCCTGGCCCTATCCCTGGCCAGGGGCGGGGCCTGCTGGGCGGTCAGCCAGGCCCCGGATCCCCGGCCGGGGACAGAGCCATCACGGCCGTGGCCGGCCAGGGATCAGGCCCTGGATCCCCGGTCCAATTGGGCCGGAGATCCAGGGCATTGGCGTTGGGACCCTGGGCACGTGCCCCAGCGTGCCCAACGCCAGCGACACCCCTGCTCCTGAGCCATGTGACAGCCGTGCTGGCTGAAGGCTCTCTGCCATGCATGCTGCCAAGTTTGCCTATTGCCATCCTGCGCTGAGGGACCCCCATCCTGCTTGGGCATGGGACCCTGTCTCCACATGCCTCCCTGCAGCATGCCTGCAGAGGAGAGTGTGTGCCCTCCTCCCCCCGGCCTGAGCCCCACCATCCCAGGGCTGTGCCATCCTCAGGACCCATGCCCTGCACTCCAGGGCGTCCCTGCCTTGTGGGGGGGGGGGGGGACACTTACCAACTGGGATGCCTGATGTCCGGCGTGATGTCCCGTTGGACTCTGCTGCCTCCTGCTCCTCTGGGGGCTCTTCAGGGCTGCTAGTCTGGGGCTCCTGTTCGGGGATGAACTCAGGGCTGGTGGGTGGAGCCGTACTCGGGTGGCTGCTCTCGCCCACCTCCAGGGGCTCTTCAGCTTCGGTGGGGGCCCCCTCTGGCTCTCTGGCGCTAATGTATGCCTCTGCAGAGTCCTGCAGGCACCTACAGTGGTGTGGGCCATCCCTGTGAAGGGGTTGCTTGTCCCTCAGCCATAGCCCATCTTCACAAGCTGGCAGCAGAAGGCACAAGCTAGGAGGACACTTCCTGGTCCACGGCACCCTGGGAGGAAGAAGGTCACCCTCCAAACTGCTTTCGAAACAATGTTGTTTCGAAATAACGGGTTTTGGACCCGTTGTTTCGAAACAGCCATTTCGGTTCATTGTTTCGAAAGTGGACCAGTTTTGAACCTTTTGAAACAACGATCATTATTTCAAAACAACGAGTCCCATCCATTTGGAATAACGTAACGTCATTTGGACATTGCGCTTTTTCTTTCAGAACAACGGCTGTTGTTTCGAAAGGAAAGTGCCGTGTAGACACAGCCTAGACGTGACCTAGGAACCATCACTGATGAGCTGATATGGCCAAGGAACCATCTGGAGATAGATGCTCAAGATCTGATGGCCTCTGGAGACTTGTGAAAGAATTGCCACAACCTACCGGATAGGAAGTAGCCCGGGGGCCTCGAAGGGAGGACTGGGGGTATTACAGGGGACATGTCAGTGTTTTGTGGTCTGGATCCCTGCTGACTTGGAGCCGTAACCCCAGCACTGAGAGGACCCTGGGCTGGGGCTCAGTGGAGCAGGTGGGCCTGAGCCCTCCTACTAGGACACCACATCTGTCATGGACCACCCTGTCCCATTATTGCTGTGGTTGCCATTAGACCATGCTGCCCTAACCCAAGGGCCACATAGTGACTAAGTAATTGACTTGGGGGCCAGTAGACTGTACCACCCTGACCCAAGGGCTGCCTGAACTGTGTCATTGACTCTGGGGTCAGCAGGCTGTACTGCCCTGACCCAGGTGCTGCCCCCCCCCCAACAGAGGGCCTTACACATGAGCGCCACTATATTGGCTATTTTTTCTTATTTAAAATACAATGAATTACTTTCCTTTTGTTTTGGCATCATGCTGGCCGTCCCATTTTGGTAAATGCTAAACTAAGAATAGCTCCTTTTATCTTTAGATCTCACAGCAGTGTATAAAGAAGTATTGTCAACCCCATTTCACAGATGGGGCAACCAGGGGCATCATTGGCGCCAGGCACATGGGGCCCATGCCTGAATCCTGGCACCAGTGCCCCGGGTCTAGCAGGGCCCCGCCTCTACAAGTCTCTAGCTCAATCGGGCCGGAGATCCAGGGCCCAGCCACCTGCGGCAACTCCGGCCACTCTGGCCCCGTCCGTGGCCGGGGATCCAGGGCCCAGCCACCCGTGGCTGCTGCGGCCACTCCCGGCCCCAGCCCGAGCCAGGGATCTGGGGCCCAGCTGTCTGTGGCCATTCCCAGCCCAGTCCCTGGTCGGGGATCTGGGGCCCAGCCGCCCACAGCTGCGGCGGCCACTCCCGGCCCCGGCCCCAGCCAGGGGCATGGCCTGTGACCAGGGGGCGTGACTTCCAGGTAGGGGGTGGGGCCTGGGCCAGTGCCCTGGCTCCTTTCCTGGGACAGCAACGCCCCTGGGGGTAAGAACAAGATGCAGTGATTTGCTCAAGATCTCTCAATAAGCTAATGGCCTAACCAGGAATATGTCACACTTCTCCAGATTCCTTAAGCCCAAGTGTTTGACATAGAAATTATGTTCTTGCTTACAGAGTGAGCTGACCCTTAAGGGAGTTTAGAGTTCAGCCTAGCCTATGACAGGTATAGCTCACCTCCCATGGTGGAAGGAGTGGGATTTTAAGGGTTATGTGAGTGAGAAGCAGGGAAATATATGAACAGCCTGTGACCATTCAGGTGACAGTCCAGGGAGAGCAGATCCGGAAGTGAGTGCTCTGTTAAAAGGGAAGAAGATGACAGATAGGTGGCACCGTAGAGGCCTGGACTGAGTAGCTCTTCAGAGCTCCTAAAGGCAGAAGGCCTGCAGGGAGCAGGGGCCTACTTGGGGAAAGCTTTGCTCCATGGGCAGGATCCCACTAGGACAGGGGTCAGCAGCTGTTGCTGGCACCAGCCACAAACCCCCAACCTTCAGCAGGTCCCAGCGGGAGGGCAGCAGGTGCCCAAGCTAGGATCAGGAGCCACAGCATGTAGCAGTGCCTTTTCCCAGATCACCACCCCCTTGTTGGGGAGTGGAGCCAGGAACCACGGTGACTGTTTTTCCCTGCTGGCCTCACCCTCCAGCTGGAGAGTGAGGCTAGGAGGGGACAGGAGCTGCAGCATGCATGTGGCTCTTGTGGCCCCAGACCTCCCTGGGGGCGGGGCAAACGGGGGGAGCAGCCGCAGCGCTGGGAGCCCTGTGTGCCACTGGGACTAGGCACATGTGCCAACTTTGGCACCTGTACCTCGGGTCGCTGACCCCTGCACTAGAAAGACCAGATGAGAGATGAGTGATGTTTTGAATATCACATGAATAAATGATACCTCCCATGCAGTGTATATGATTAAAATCTTTAAAGGATCAATCTCCCAGATGATGTTTTCACTTCTGTTGAAGCTGCATGAAGCAAATGAAGTGTGTCACTTCAACGTATCTGGGGAAAACAATAGATAGCCCCTCCCCTTTCAGCTACACTAATGCTTCCTCTGCAGCATGGGGCCTAGGTCACTTGCTGGCAGCACTGGCGCTAGGGTTTCTGGCACCCCCCTGCAATATAGCAGATTGATTATGGCTTGGCAGATGAGTGACATCAGCAGCGCAGCGCATTTTGGTGCCTCTCAAATGTCGGTGCCCCCCTGCAACGCTTACCATGCTTACCGTGTTGCACTGGCCCTGCTTGCTAGTTTGGGCAAGAGTAAAGGGTGGATTCTCTAATTTGAAGTTTTTAAACTTTGATTTGAGGATTTTGGAATTCAGCAAGAGGTTCTGGGCTGCGAAAGGAGTGGATGCATGAGGCTCTGTGGCCTGTCATCTGCATACTTGTATTGTCTGACCTTGAAGTCTTTGAGAAGGAGAAAGAGAGGTGGCAGCAAGAGGGCCTGAGGCTCATTAGGTAAGGCCCTGCTAAATTTCTCCAGCACAGAGACAACAGGCATGATAATTCAAGCAAAACTTGGCCCTTGTAAAGAGGGATGTGAATCAGCTCAGTCTTGTTGTTCCATATCACAATAGGTCACTTCCAAATGCTCTAAAGCAGGTGCAAGAAGAGGCCACATTTTAGTATGATAAACAGAAAGAGTCATGGCTTAATAAACAACTAGAGCAGTGTTTCTGCCATGGCACACAGGTGTGCCATCAGGCCTGAGCAGGTGTGCTACAAAATTTTTTGACAAACAACTCAAAGAGCTCTAGATTGGCTCAGTGGCTCATGAATATTAGTTAAGTACCTGTTTATTAAGATCCCCCTGCAACACATCCTGCTCCTCTCCAGTAACTGTGGAGGACCAGGAACTCTATGACAGGGTGTCTTTCAAATTCACAGCTGTGAAAAGCACATTACAGACAGTGAAATCTTACCTGTTGTGTATTTTTACCATATACTACATGGTAAAAACAGTGTTTCTCAAACTGGGAATTCTCAACAGAACAGAGGGTCTCAAACCTATTGTAGGGGCACCACAACACTGCTACCCTTACTTCCAACCCACCCTCTGAGCTGGGCCAATGGAAAGCAGCAGCTGTTTGCCAGGCACCAGATGCTGAATGCAGTGCTGCCTCCAGCACCAGCAAGGGTGGTAATACCATATCAGGTATAACAGTGTAGCCCTCACCTCTCACTGGCACCCTTCTCGCAAGATGTGTCTTTACACTAGCCCAGCTCTGGTATTGAGCCATACCCAAGGGCTGCCTTCCTATAGGTAATGATCTTGCCTCACGTGTGCTCTTCTTGGTCCAGCTCAGCCATTAAGTAGTTCAGAGGTCCTTCCAGGGGGCCTATCACTATGTAATCTTAGACCACTTGCCCAGCTGCTTATGAGGGTTGAAGGGAGACCCAGACCCACACACAACTTCAGATCCCAGCTCAGGGATCCTAAGAATAGCAGATATGCACCACCATATTCTTGTTACTGCTTTCAGTTACCTAGGCCACTTTCCCATGGCCACTTCATCCTTACCTCAGGGTTCTTCTTCATTCAGGCCCAACAGCCAGCTACAGCCTTATTCTCACTCCCTGCCAGTGTTAAGCTATGTGTGGTATTGCCTCGCCCTTTGATGAGTCAAGAGAACCCTTTGTATTCCTTCAGCACCAGCAACAGCCTGTCTATCCTTGCTGCTGCAGCTCCTTTTACACTAGCCTGCAACACTTTGATTTGCCAGCCCTCACCAGCCCACAAAAATTGTGGGATTTAAGAAGACCCCTTCCATAACCATGCCAGATCTCCCTTCCTTTACAATAGATGATTAAACTTAAATTATAAACCAGTACGTATGTACACAACAATTCAAAATAAACCTCAAATTCCTTTACACTCAGTCCCCTTTTCAATTCAATTTAAATAGTTCTAAATAGTATTCAAAAAATCTAGTCTGTAAGTGGGTGTGATCAGTCTTCCAGACCATGTTCTTACTTCTGTTGAATTAACATAAAGGAAATGAGGTGTACCACTGTAATTTATCTGGAGAAGCTACAGTGTAAATAACCCTTCACTCCCAGCCATTCTACTGCTTATGTCTATCTGCAGGACTTAAAAGGATACATTCTTGTCTTCATGAGCATGTATTACTTTTATTAGTGGTTGCAGAAATCATTTTCATGGATCAAACTAAGACTACACCCTAAAGTATTTAATCACTGCCAGGTCACTTGATATTTAACTGCAATGATTCTGATTAAGGTGAATGCACTTGTTGTTAAAGTGCATGCAGAACATTTTACAACTCAACTAAAGTGACTGTGTCACACTAGGGCCGAAGAACACTCCAGCGAGGATATTTCACTATAAGAGGTTCTCTTGATTTAAGTTTCATATTCATAGTTATTGTGCGCAGGCTGTTAAAATAAACCTTTAATAGACCATCAAACTAGTAATCTCTAATGACTCAACTAAAATTAATGAATATATTAATACAGCTCTTCTTTTCCATTACTGACAATTAATTGCCACCATAAAAAGACAGACTTCCACACTGAATAAAGTCTGAATCCAGAGGACATTTTAAAAAGCAGTTTAGTCAGCCAGTCATTCAGTTATTTGTATTTCCATGTGCTCTCACGGCTCTATTTCTTCAGTTTGCTGATGCTATGGAGTTACAATCCCTACAGTTAATTACATCAGTCTGTTGTAAGAGGTATGCTGCAATCAAAAATTCAGTAGTATGACTTTGCTGCAGGATCCAATGTAAGACAAGCAACAAGGAAGCAGACAACTACAATATAATCACTTAACAAATGAGGCAAGAAAAATGACAAATAAATAACAGGTAACTGGATTTATGTCTTTCTGGCCAAACCGTGTCATTTTTGCTCTACCAGTAGCCCCGCTGCAGAGCTGTAACTATGGCGGGGCAAGGAAGGCTTTGCTCCAGGAGTGCCGGAGCAGCTCTATTGAGCCACTCCATTAAAGGGCACATTCCCCACTGATCGCTCCAGGTGCCAGCTATTCTAAGGGGTACCGGATTCTTTAGTTATGGCTGTGCTCCACTGGGTCTGCATGAAGAGGAAGGTGTTTTTCAAAATGAGTAGAAGTGGCATAATATTATTCATTTGAAAGTTTCACCCATTACATTAAAAATAGCTGTTCCTCTTTAAAGGCAATTTAAGATAAAGAACCACAATGTCCATTTTTTAAAAGCAATAATTATCCACCTCCTATTTAGGAATTGATCTGCTGATAGTAAATGGCATTCTGTTCATATTTGAGTTTTACATTTCAGGCATATAAAAAAGGAAGAAAGCTTCCCAAAATCATTTAATTTATCTACTGAAAAGTAACCCTCTCTAATTAATTAAATTGCAGATTGAGTTGGTAAAGAAGTTGAATTAAGAGTATGAGAAAGATACAATACTTCATTAAGGGCCAAATAATGGCTGGCCTGGACGTTCCATGGATAAATTAGTACTTTTATCCCCATTACGTTCCCATCCATGCAGGGACCAAGAACAACTGCAGTCCCTGTGCTTTCTGAAATTCTGGGTCCAATCTCTGCTAGTGAGAGTTCTGGTGAAAGACAATCCAAAGGAAGAAGGGAAGAAGTGGAGGAGAAGATAGAACCACAGTCAGTCCTGAAAAGGAACACATATTGCATAATCCCATGAGATGTTGCACTTCCCATACATATCCAGAGATGATGCACTTCCAGAGGACAACTGCATACTGCTTCCAGTGTGGGCCTGTGGCTATTAAGCACAATTAGTATGTAGAAAGGGTTAAAATTTAAGACATCCAAATAGCTACATAATAAACCTTTTCGGATTTCATGTAACAAAGTATTTCTTAATGCAGGTAATTTGCCAAGATTATAATTACCTTTATGTGCCACTTACATAGATTGGGGTCTGAATGGCTGCATCTACATTGCTTACCATTTCTGAAAAAACTTTTTTTCGAAAAAATTATTTCAAAATATGTTTGAAATAATTATCTTGAAATAACTTTTTTCAAAAATGCTATTTTGGGAGAACGGTCCGGGGACAGCTCCCATCAGACTTTCTTTTTCAAAAAAAAAGCAAGGCAATGGAAAAAATGGGCAGGCATTTTCAAAAAAAAGGCTTTGCTGCGTCCAAAGATGGCTTTTTTTCAAAAAAAACTATCTTGAAAAAAGGCTTTGTATTTTGAAAAAGCTGTTGGGTTTAGCTTTTTCGAAAAAGTGCACCGGTATCTCGAAATACCGGCACGCTTTTTTGGCAATGCTAAACCTCATTATATTTCTAAATACAGCCGTGGTATACGTTTTTTCAAAAATGCTAAGCAATGTAGACATAGCCAATAGGAATTGGGCACAATGACCAGATCCTAAGGTCATGGCCTATGTCTACATTGCGGGGGAGGGACCTTGGAACTCAACTTAATAAGGCTGACTTTAAGTCAACTTTGTTAAGTTGACTTCAGGGTATGTCTACACTGGACATAGTGCACACATACATGGAGCTGCATGGCCCCCTTCCCCGTCCCCCATCCTGATAGGGCTCCCAGAGCCCAGTCTGGCTCAGGGGCTTCCAGCTAGCGGCTGGGAGCCAAATCTGGCTCCCAGCGTCCTGCTGCAGGGCTGGGAGCTGGCTCCTGCCACCTAAGCCAAGGGTCTAGGAGTCCAAGCTGGCTCCCAGCCCTTTGTGACAGGCGGTGGGGGCTTGGAGCTGACTCCCACCCCCTGTGGAGAGGGGCTTGCAACCCTCTGGCTCCCAGCCTCTATCTGCTAGCCCCCACTGCCTGCAGAAAGGGTCTGGGAGCCTGATCTGGCCCCCAGCCACTTGGAGCTAGCCATAAAATTGACTAGGCTGTGAGCCGCTTGCCTGCAGCAGCAAGGGGCTCAGGCCAGATCAGACTCCATGCCCCTTGCTGTGGGGGGGGGCAGCAGCCAGCTCCAAGGCCCTGCAGCCTGTTGCAGCGGGCTGGGAGTCCAAGCCCCTGCCACTGGGGCCAGATCAGGGCCCTGGAGCCAGATTGGGCTCCAGGAGCAGCAAGGGGCTCAGGGCCAGAAAGCTTAAGTCAATTTACATGGTAGGCATTTATTAAGCTGACTTAAGCAAGTGCTTAAGTCAACTTAATAAATTCTAAATATAGCCCTGGCTTTGCTTAAATTGCCTTAAGCCCACTTAAGTCAATTTAAGCCCCTAGTGTAGACATACCCATAGATTATAATTTCAGAAGGGACCGTTATGATCATGCAGTCTGACCTACTGCTCAATATAAGCCACAAAACCTCACCCATCCACTCCTGTAGTAGACCCCTTACTTAAGACTGAGTTACTGAAGTCTGCAAGTGATAGCTTAAAACTTCAGGATACAGAGAATCCACCTCCAATTGACTCATGCCCCTGCTACAGAGGAAACTGGTGTTGACCATTGTATCTCCTTAGAAAATTATAAAACTACTCCAGTTTACAGTGGATGAAGATCTGGACTTATCTCTGTTTCCTGAAAAATTGAGAGGGAGAACGACGAGTGGTTTTCCAACATCTGAAAAAGGAAATCCCTTTCCTGGGTATATTGCCCTCTGTGCTGTTCCTTACCCATGGCAATATCACCATTTCATTTCACACACACAATTGTGAATGTCAGTTTTTGAAAATATTGCTCCATGAAAATGGTACTTCCGGAGCAATACGCCAGCATGGCATTGTAAAAGGGGGACTTTGGGGGTTAGGTATGGAGGCACCCTGCCAGGGAAAGAGAGTGGGAAAGCCTCTGGGGATGAAGGGGAACCAATTCTCCATAAAGATAGGCCTGCCCTCCTTCTGTACTTGCAGGGTACTTTAGGTTTTCCCAAAGCCTAAGCTCCCACAAAGCTACCGAATGCATAAGGTTTTCAGTTTTCCTTGATTCCAGAAGATTGCTCTATTTGTTTTGTTGGCAGTTTCATGAACCTCTCTTCTTCTCCAGGGCTATGTCCACACTTAGAAAGTTAGTTCAGATTAACTTAATTTGAACTAATTAATTCAAACTAATAATGTTTAGGCCCCACTAGAAACCCAGTTTGAACTAGCATGTCCAGGAACAGGACTTGCTAGTTCAAATTAGGAGAGGGGCACCATGGGAGGTGCGGCAAGATGGCCCCCAAGAAGGGCCATCCCCCCACCCAATATACAGAAAGAGGGAGACACCCTCGGAAGAAGAAGGTCAAAAAGTGTTAATTCGAATTAACATGGCTACATTGAGTTAATTCGAACTAATAAGTTTGAATTAATCCTTACTTCAAAGTTAAGTCAGGTTTTATAAATTTGAAGTAAGCTTTCATTAATTCTAACTTAGGAATTCCTTAGTTTGAATTAATGAAAGCCAGTGTAGCCATGCATTAATTTAATTTGAATGAATCCTCATTAATTCAAATTAAATTTTAAGTGTAGACATACTCCAGCAGAATAATATGAGCGAATCTCTAAGCCAGAACTCTTCGAGAGATTTTTCTCCTCAGAGGTCATGAGAAGTAAGTTTTTACTCAAGACATGGTGATCTAGCCCAGTTATGCTCAATTTGGCATTACTTAGACCTCAGCTGGATACTGAGTTTATATTTGGTTAATACAGTTAATTTATTGGACAGATTCAGAGAGGTGAGACAAATCAGAAAAGAAAAATGTAAAATAAGAGGAAAAATTAAGACAGTTGATTAGGATTATTCTGGAGAAGACAGCAGATTGGAATAACCAAGATTTAGGTGTTGCTGGGGTCTTGGACTTTGAGGACCGCCCCCCCCCCAAATCTATATAACTTACTATATTGTTCTTCAGCTGGTGGCCAGTGAGGACTTTCCCTTTGGTTTACTACCTATCATCACTTGTTCCGTCATGCCTCCTGGGAAGCAATCCTCAATAGTGCTATCCAGGACACAACCTTCCACTCTACCCTTTCCCTCAGGAGCCTCACTTATTCTCACAGGAAGGAAGGGGAGAAGACCCTTCCCTGCTCACAGAAGGCGAAAGGGAACAGAAAAAGACCTACAGCTAAGGCAGCTCCACTCCTTCTTCTACTCTTTCCTTTAGGATTGCCAGACCTCGAGGATTGTCCTGGAGTCTTCATGATTTAAAGATTAATTTTAAATGAAAGATTGTGTTCAACCAAAACTGGAAATTCTACTCCCTTTCTGTGAACAGGGATGCCTCCTCCTCCTCACTTCCTTGTAACACTTGACTTGAAAAAGGGAAGGGATGAATGGTGCTGCCCCCACTTGGAAGGGGGAAATGGGGCCCTGTTAAAAGCCCTGCCTCCCCAGCCTGGGACAGAAAGGTGAAGAACCCCATTAGAAGCAGAGGTGAGGCTGGGCACGGGGAGCCACATATGATAAAGGGTCTGGAAGCTGGGTGGGTACTGGTCAGAACTGGTAGGGGCTGGGCAGATACACTTCAGTTTATTTTCCCTCTGTTAACTGTCATGCCATTTAAACGCTATTAGAACTAAACTGTGCTAATACTTTTGACTTACAGTGATGAAATTTAAACAGGCACGTAATCACATACTTATGCAACATAGAGTGATCAGCAGTTGATGTGCTTTCATTACTTAACTTGGCTGTGAGCTGGACAGTACTTTTCAGCAGGAGGAAAAAGACAATGCAAGTGACTCGCAAAAGTTCAAGCCATCAGAAAAGAAAATAAGATGTCCCTTAATTTTCCTATGGGTTTATCTTCTAATGTGAACTTCAAAGATTTAATAGAATTAATGTATTAATTTAACATTTAATAGAATTAATAGTATTCTGTTTAACATTACAGTATATTTGTATAATTTGTTTGCAAGATTATGTTGGAATATTGTCTACCAGGACTCTTAACCTTTCATTCTGAGATTACCAAATACAATACGATCCATTCTCAAAAGAGACAGCAAACACCTGATGAGCCCTTTAACCACAGAGTCATTTGGTTCACTGAAATTTGCACATTGCCTTATCCAACCTGCCAGAAAATATAACCAAATATCACTCTTAGAATTAATTAAAGCCATAGTATCTTTATGTGTATTACTATCCATTATGTGCTGAAATTAATTTTTTTTGTTTTGTTTTTAACCTTCATTCAGCTTTACAATTGGCCTATCGGTACTGAAGCAACCAAGGTCATTTAAGAATAGATTGTTTGGAATCAGTCATGGTTGGTGATAAACAGTAAACTGAAGGAACTGAATATGCAAAGATGGACTCCCAAAGCCATGACAGCCTTGGGTCCTATTAATCATATTCCTGGTTTAAAAGCTGCCAACATATAGGCTGTGTTCACACACAGATGGTTATTTCGAAACAAGTTGTGTCGAAACAACTTGTTTCGAAATAACGCCTTATTTCGAAATAACATACTTCGAATTAACAAAATGTTACTTCGAAATAAGAAAAAAGCGGGAAACGAAATAGCAGGTTCACACTGGGTATGTCCACACACAGTCCTTATTTCGAAACAACAGAGGTTATTTCGAAATAAGGAATGGCATGGCCACACGACGCACGGCCATTTCGAAAGAAGCAAACCGCTTCTTTCGAAATGGCCGTGGTCCTTTCGAAAGAAGCTAAACCTCGTTGCCTTTCGAAAGAGCGTTGTTTCGAAACGGTTGTTTTGAAACAACGCCAACGGGACATGCCGTTCCGAAATAACTGGCTGAGCTTCCTCCCAGGGTGCTTAGCACCCTGGGAGGAAGAGCCACCCCCTCAGCACCCTGTCCAGGGTGCTGAGGGGGGGGGA
>ML682038.1:295337-310337 GCA_007922195.1 Podocnemis expansa | reverse complement strand
GGCTGGCGGGACCCGGCTCCCCGTGGCTGCAGCCGCGCGCCGGAGCCACTCCGCCAGCTTGGGGGGCAGCAGGGGTGTTAAAGCCCCTGGGGCGCAGTGCCCCGCTGCCCGCTCCTGGCGGGTGCCTGCAGGGGGCTGCGGGCACCCGCCAGGTGAGGCGCGGTGCCTGCAGCCCCCAGAGGAAGCGAAATAGCAGGTCCACACTGTGGACCTGCTATTTCGCTCCCTTATTTCGAGGACACAGTTTTGTTATTTTGAAACAAGTTATTTCGAAATAACAGGTTTTTTTCGAAATAAGTTATTTCGAAATAGCTTCTTTCGAAATAACAAAACTGTGTGTAGACATAGCCACTGTGAACCTGCTATTTCGCTTCCTCAGGGGGCTGCAGGCACCAGTGGGCTGCTCCCTGCCGGTGCCTGCAAAGGGGGGCTGCTGGCACCGGCAGGGTTCAGCGCTGCACAGCGCTGCTACCCGCCGGTGCCTGCAGAGCCGGGCTGCGGGCACCGGCAGGCTTCAGCGCAGCCCAGCGCTGCTCCCCGCTGGCTTTTTAAGCTCTTGTTCCGAAACAACATGTTCACACGAGTTGTTTCAAAACGAGTGTTTCGAAACAAGGTTGTTTCGCCCCCAAATGGGGTTTAACTTGTTTCGAAACAACACCCTTGTTTTGAAACAATGGTGCGTCGTGTGAACATGTTTTTTTTTTGTTTCAAAACAACGAGGTTGTTCGAAACAAAAGTGCTGTGTGAACACAGCCATAGTCTTGATACACTCCTGCTTTTGCAGAATTTACTTTGCATATTAATTCGAGTTCAGCTGTTTCTCTTTGAAGTCTTGATGTCCCAGTCACATCTCTGACAATGATCATTAACAAATCATTTATTGAGTGATTAGAAAGATGGAAGTGCTCAGCAACTGGTTTTTTGTTTTGTGATTTCTGATATCAGCTCTATGTTCATTTATTCTTTTGCGCAGGGATCGTCCTGTTTGTCCAATGTATGAGGTGTTGGGGCATTTCTGGCACATGATGGCATAGATCACATTAGTAGATGAGCAAGTAAATGAGCCTTTGATGGAGTAGCAGGCTTGATTAGGACCTAGGATGGTATCTATTGTGCATATATGTGGGCAGACTTGGCAGTGTGGTTTGTTGCAGGGGGTGTGTGCCTACTTTAATGTTTCTGTTGTTAGATCTGTAGTTGCTGGTGAGTATCTGTTTAAGATTGGATGGCTGTCTGTAGGCAAGGAGAGGTCTGTCTCCCAAAGCTTGAGAGAGTGAGGGATCATCTTTTAGAACAGGCTGTAGGTCCTTAATGATCTGTTGCAGAGGTCTGACTTGAGGGTTGCATGTAGTGACTAGCGGTGTTCTGTTGTTTTCTTTCTTGGGCCTTTCCTCTAGTAGATGACCTTGGGGTACCCATCTAGCTCTGTCAATTTGTTTTCTTACTTCCCCAGGTGGGTCCTCTAGTTTCAAGAATGCTTGATAGAGATCTTCAAAATGTCTGTCTCTGTCTGAGGGATCAGAGCAAATGCGATTATATCTTAGGGCTTGGCTGTAGACAATGCATCATGTGGTGTGTTTAGGATGGAAGCTTGAGGGATGTAGGTAACTAAATCAATCAGTAGGTTTTCGGTACTGGGTGGTATTGATGTGTCTATCCCTGATTTGTACTGTACTGTCAAGAAGGTAGATCTCCTGTGTGGAGTGTTCCAGGATCAGTTTGATTGTGGAGTGGGAATTGTTGAAATCTCTGTGGAAATCTTCAAGAGCATCCTTGCCATGGGTCCAGATGATGAAGATGTCATCAATGTAGCATAGGTAAAGAAGAAATGTTTTGGGATGAGACTTGAAGAAATGTTGGTCTAAGTCGCCCATAAAGATGTTTGCATATTGTGGGGCCAATACTGATTGGTTTAGTTACCCACATCCCTCAATCTGTTAGTCTTTAAGTGCTGCACAACTCCTTGGGGAATTTTTTTTTTTTTTTTTTTTTTTGCTGAACTAGACTAACACGGCTATCCCTTTGGAAATTAAAAATCTTGAATTCCCTATCACCATTTGTTTATGTTCTTTAATAAAAATCACTGTTTTTAAGTTAGTCTCGTCCAGCAAAAAAAGCAAGGAGTCCTGTGGCACTGAAAGACTAACAGATTTGTTTAGTGCACAAGGTTTCATGGAAAGAAAAATCACACATCATCATACACTTTGAAGATAAGCATCTGACAAAGTGGGATTTTCTCCCAAAAAAGCTCATGTGCTAAACAAATCTGTCCTTGCTTTTTTTGTTTTTAAGTTGTACTTCTTACTCTCTGAGGTCATATCTATCTTCACACACACACTCTGATAGATGGGCACAGGGTGAATCTTAGGGATCCTGTCTCAAAAATAAATTTAAATCTGGGACTCCCAGTCTGTTTGGGCAACAGTCCCTCATCAAACTTAATCCATCCCAGGGAGAGACATTAATATTAATTTATAAATACATATAAGAATATTAATAAAGAGGGAAGTGAGCCATTTATTCTCACTAATCAGCAGGCACATGGATTTAAGCTTCAGTCTTAAATTTAGGTGAAATGTTAGGAAATTTAGGTGAAATGTTAGGAAAGTCATTGTATAAAGCTGGTAATGGAATGAGCTGCTGTGAAAGACTGCAGACTTAATGTTAAATTTACTTAAGACATTTAGGTCTTTATTTTCAAAAAGGTTCAGCAACCAGCAATTCAAACTGACTGCAATGGGCACTGACCATTTTCAAGAAATCTAGTCCTAGTGATAAACTATTTTTGTTTATTACTGTGGGCTCGATTTTCTAATCAATCCTGCCACAGTGTAAGGGGGAGGACTAAAGTGACTCACTAAAAAGTCCCTTCTTACTGTACTGATCTTATAACTCACTCGTCAATGTGTGGCAGGTGGTTCCACTCCCAGTTGCTTGTTGTTGGATAGAAGTTGTTATAAAAGTAAAAAATGTTATTCATTGACTATGTTGCTCTTCTTGTCCAAAAGTTATCATTATTTTCCAATTACATTTAATATGCTGCTAACATTCTCTTTATCTTATTACTCTGCTCAGAACAAAGAAATATTATTTTCAGGTGTGAGGCATACTTTCATGTGCTTGCCTAGCTGAGAACGCTCACTTTCTAGTTCATTCTGTAATGTGGGTGTTAAGCATGTGCTTGAAGCCTCACCTATGCTGTATGCAATCTGAAGCACGTTTTTTCATATGCTAATTTTCTTGTTTACAACAAACCAGCCTTTCTCTTTGGTGTATTTCCAAAAGGCCATTTTTGATTAGGTTTGAGCTAGCTTTATGATGCAATTTATATCATGCCAGGTTTCATTACTTAGGTTTTTTAATTTACATGATGCCCTGAGGGCAGTGCTATCTGTATTTTTGGCAGTTTTCTGAACAGTTTTGGTCCTAGGCAGTAAGACTGTGAAATAAATATGACTTGCTTTATGCCACATGAATTTGTGACTAAAACATGGTTAATACACAGCTGTACCACTGTACATAGAGATATGGTTTGAGACAGTGGCGTACTGGGGATCTCCAGCAACTGGGAGTGAGGCCCACATTTGTGCTTCATGCCCCCCCCAAGGGGCAGTAGGTGTCCAGGTGCCATACCCCAGCTGTCCTGGGAGGGGGGCTATATCTGTGGAAGGGGGGCTGGAGGTTTGGGGATGTGATAATGCTGATTTAGCTCTCCCCACACAACCCCCACTCCTCCTGGATTTATTTAGTCTTCAGGGCTGGCCTCTTTCCTGCAACTTGACTTGGCTTTGATGGGGAAGCCTCACCCTGCACCCAGAAGTCCTCAGCACCTCCTGTGCCCCCCAAGAAGGGCCAGTCTTGGCCAGCATGCACCCCTCCACATATAACTGCTGCTCCAGCCCCACAGACTGGCCCCTCAGATGCCAAGGGGCAGCCTTTCCCTCCCACACACAGCCTGCGGAGGGCCCTTCACCATCTGTGGGGAAGGGAGCACTGAGGGGTGGAATCACAGCAGATGAGACAAATGTGTCAGCCATTGTGAGGCTTTGTGTACACATAGCAACCGATCAGGAATTTTTTCAAATACTCCAACTGTGTGACACAGTTTTTGAGGGGGTGAAAGTGAGATATTTCACTGAATTAAGTCTTCTGTGGCACCTGAGCATGCTATATCAGATAGAGAGGAGCTACGGTGTCTGCACATTTGGATGCCAGTGCCTTCAAGAGCCCCAGCTTTGGAAGTGGTCCCATGAGAGGAGAAAAAAAGAGCCCCACTGCTCTCCTCCCCACTGCGATTTTGAAAAGAGGGCAGATGGCTCCTCCCAACAGGGAAACTGTCATCTGCTCTGCCTCTCCCTATACCAAGATTTTTCCTTTTGTGACCAGTTGGCAGCACCTCACCCCTGGTCTCACCCCAGCTCACAACCTCCCCATGAGTGATTTTGCCCCTCAGCCCTCTGCTGCTCCTGCCTCGAGTTGCTTAATTCCCCAGGCCAGTAAAATTTTGCCCCCTGCTCAGATCCTGCCCATCCTCCCTCCCCAATTTGCCCCCTCTGCCCAGTTTTAGTCCCTCTACATGTTGCTGAGTATGCTCAGTGAGTGTGAACAGGCTCAATACACCCCAATCCCAAATTCTGGTAAGTCCCACTTGCTGTTACTACACTGACCAGGCACCACACAGCCCCTTGTCCCACCCCCCCCCCCCCCCCGCACCCACTCCAGCCTGGCACCTGGAGTCTGCCCCCCACCCCTTCTCAGTACATCACTGGCCTGAGATTCCAGCTATTCTATTCCCAGGTCCCTTTAAAAACTACACTTCTGCCCAGAGGTCTACTATACAAGCCTTTACCTCAAGGAAGTATTTAATAAATATTGAAGTAAAACAGAAAAACACCTCTATTTCGTGTTTCATTGCATCCCAGCCCATCTTTTGGCTACTCCTTGTCTGTTCAGATTCACAGACCTTTGAGGCAGGGAACTTGCCTTTTCAACCCATCTGTAAATCAAGGAGCACAATCTCAATGTACAATAATACAATGAATAGCAGAGATCGTTATGAAGTAGATTAACAGATTCTTCAGGAATGTATATGCTTAATGTTACATGAATTTTCTGTGTATTGCAAAGCCCATTTACAGTTTCTGACAATCTATGATCCAGAAAGGTCTTTTTTAAATTGCACCTTTTAACATGTGAGAGAAAAGATATGTCTATGCTGCAATAAAACACCTGTGACTGGCCTGTGTCAGCTGACTCAGGCTTGAGAGGTTCAGGCTATGGTGCTATAAGTAGAGGCCTGCACGGATACAAATATGTGGACCCTTATCTGATCTGCATCTGCAAGAAATAGTCCGTGGCTATCCGTGTTGTATCTGCGGATGCGGATATAATGCAGATATCCATGGATATCTTCATATTTGCAGAGCTCTACTTCTCTGAAGATAAAAATATGTGGACCTGTCTGTGTTGTATTTGCGGATACGGCTATAATGCAGATATCTGCGGATATCTGCACATTTGCAGGGCTCTAGCTATAAGATTGCAGTGTAGATGGTCAGGTTCAGCTCAAGGCTGAGCCTGACTGTCTGCCTTGCAATCTAATTGTCCTGCAGCTCAACCTCCAGGAGTTTTAGTCAGCTGAAACAAGCCAGCCCCAGGTGTTTCACTGCAGTGCAGGAATACCCAAAGTGTGAGTGTAGTCTGCAATAACAAAATACCCCCAACATACAATGGCCCCTATTCACTGAAGAAACATAATTGCCCATCTGCTAACGGAGACTTGTTTAAGTATTCCGCTGAACATTTAAAGTTTATTTAATTCTCAAATGTATCTACTGGGTTTCATAACAAATCTTTTCCCACAAGTTTCATATGAACTCTAGTTTTCTTATCAAAACACTGAAGAAGCAACAACTTAAAGCACCTTTCCCTTCCTCTCAAATAATTATTTAGTGTTTTAAACTGTAGAAATAGAAAGACTTCCCAATATTGACTGAAGTGTGCTGCTGTTCAAAACCTTACAGATCGGAAGGAATAATCACTAGTAACTTCACAAAATGAATAAAGCAACCTGTATAACTACTATTTTATAGATGGTACATAAATATGTACTTGGAGTTTAGTTTGCAAAAGAATCTCTATTCCAGAGACTTTCATATTTGTATATCTTATCAAATGTTTACCTTTCAGGCTAAAATATTCTGTATTTGTTCTCAGCCCAAGCACAATTTTGGGGTGAAATTTTGAGTTAACTTTCTCAGTTCTAGAACATTTTATGAGTAAAAATAGAGTTTAATAAGCAGTTTTTTTGATCAGCTCTTGCCTTCAGCAGCATCTAGTAGAAACTTGAAAATTGCAAGAGCTTTAGGATCCAATATTAGGAGCCATTACACTCTTTCTGTTGATTTCACTGACTTTTGAATCAGACTTATGATGGACCATGGGACAGGGGCGTGCATTTAAGTAGTTAGTGCAAATCTGTTTTCATCTCATTGAGCTAAAAGGGTTGTAAAAATAAACCTTTGAGCATTCTCACCAATTTGTTATACAAGCTATTTATTTTCTAATAATCACCCAATATCTCACTGGCACAGCATATGCATGAATATGAAAGATGACTGGAAATTCCTGGTTCATCAGTTATGAGTTCTCAGTATCACATTGTTTCTGTACAATCATGTGTATGAAACATGAGTAGTATTACTTTGTTAATGTATAGGTGTATGTGAAATATGATCTTTTAAGGTGGATATGGAATAAGACAATGAGCCTTGCTGGAGTAAGGCTTGCAAGACAGGGCTATTAACAATTTGTTTTTCAGAAAAAATTTCAGCTCTCCATTAGGATCTATTCAGAAATTATCCTGCTTCTTCAGTATGACCCAAATCCTTCATGAATATTCTGAGCCAAATTCTTCTTTCAGGTGCACTGGAGTAAATGAAGAATAACTACACTGGGTTTCCTGAAATTCCTTCCAATTTAAACCAGTGTAATTGTCAGCAGACATTGGGCTATTGAATACGGATTGCTTAAATACTTTTCAGAGTCTGGAACCAACTTTGCCCTCAATCACACTTATAAACTTCACTGAAGTCAACATAGTCACATCAGTGCAACTGAGGGCACCATTTTGTCCCTTTGTTATATGAAAAGTAATTTTTTTAGGACCTAATTACGAATGCTTTCATAAATAATGCATGCTGAATGTATGACTCTCAACCCATTCATATTTTAACAACAGAACTCCAACTAGCCTGCATATCACAGGGGACTAAAGGTAGGTAAGTTGTTTGTTTTGTAAATCAGAATTACACATTAAGAAAACTAAATTGTTCCTGCTAGGTAAATTCCACTGGTGAGCTTTTTTATGAAAAATATGTCTTGCATATGTAAGAGAAAAAGTAAACAACAATCACAGATACCAGTAAGAGATTTCTAAAGTAAAACAGAGAAAATTCTTTCTCATTACAGGGATTGGCTTAGTATAAAAAGCAGGTGCTGCCATGAAAGAGTAATACTCCAGAGATGCATCATTGTATTCTGGGAAAACTCATGATAACACTTCAAACTTTTCAGCTTTTTTTTTATTTGATAAAGCATAATCAAAGTATAATAAACCCAATCGTCTTTTAATTTTGAACTCTAAACTAGTGATAGTCAGTACAAGTGTGCAATGAGTATATCTAATAGTAAAAATACTAGTAGACATGTATTTCCTCTGGGATGGGGTGAATGCGAGGGGATGTTTATATCAAGTCAGAGTGCTGATCATCTCCCTCCAGGCCTCCACAACACTCAGAGCCCACTGAGTTGGAGATGAAGGGGCAAAGCCAGGGAACAGTCTGAATTGCTGTATCTTATATCTACTGTACCTCCCAGGGCAAATGTGTATGTTACACCCACCCAGACTCATTCATTTCCACTCATTGAGCCTGAAACCTACTTGCCAACGTCTGACTTCGCTCCACTGAGTTTCACTAAATATAAGAGTCTAAGGTAAGGATTTTATTGTTTCTATTGTTTGTCAGCCTATTTAGCCCTTAGAAAAAAACATTAAAGTATTCTGTAGTAATAGTTTAAAGCAGTGCACCAAGATCAGCATCTCACCCAGTATCTTTAGGCCAAGCTGTGGGTAACTGAGGATCATTTGCATCCAGAAATGGTAAAAGCTGCTTAGGGTTATGTATTCTGTTAGGTGCCCAATTTTTCTTCTGTATAACATTTTATAAGAGCTTCAGTAGGGCAAACTTTTACAAGGATAGCACAGCTCAGAACTGCACTGGGGTTGTGAGGAGTTGCACAGCCTCATGCACATGTATGTCTGCACTTGAAAGTTAGTTCGAATTAAGGAGGCTTAATTCAAACTAAACTTTTTACCTGTTTACATTAGGCTTTCCTTAGTTCGAACTAAGGAGTTCCTTGGTTCAAACTAATGAACACTTGGTTCGAACTAGTAAAACCTGCCGGTCGTTAGTTCAAACTAAGAACAATGTAGGCCAGGACTAACCCTTAGTCTGAACTTACGTTTAAATTAAGGGCAGTTAGTTCGAATTAATGAACTGGACTAGCTCTAACTAATGTTAGTTCAAATTAGTCCATGTTGTTAATTCGAACCAATAAGTTCAAGGTTAGTTCAAACTAACCTCGAACTTATTAGATCGAATTAACAAATTTGAACTAAGTTTTCCTAATGTAGACATAGATGGAGATGTTCTGGAGGGACTGCAGATCCAATTTAGGAAATTCTTTATAAAACAATGAATAATAATTCACAATGGGTATGTCCACACGCAGTGGTTGAATCGATATAACCAGCATTATATTGATTCAACCAGTGTTATGTTCAGATGACGTTTTTTTAGAATGAAATAACAAGACCCGTTATTTCGATCTAAGCATTGTCATATCAATTTAAAAAAAACAAGGTTTATATTGATATGACCGGTATTTCGATTCCCTTGAATTGAAATAACCCTGTTTGGACATGTTATTTCGATTTAACGGTTAAATCAAAATAACACCGTTTTGACCTTCTTCCTCCCAGGGTGCTTCGTCCCTGCCAGGAAGCGGGAAGCCTAGTGCCCTGCGACTTGGCAGCGCATGCTGAGCGCTCAAACAAGGCATGTTTGAGGCTTCTATTGCCAGCTCTGGCACACAGTGTCGGAGGGCTCCTGTCTGGACCACCAACGAGGTCAGATGCCTCATTGGCATATGGGCACAGGAAATATATGTACACGGTTCTGGGCAAGGCACCAGAACTGGCACATATATACTGCTATGGCCAGAGCCATGTCAGAGCATGGCTACCAGCGCAGCCTCAAGCAGGTTCGCACAAAAGTGAAGGTCCTGAGGCAGGACTATGCCCAGACCCAAGAAGCCAGGCAGCTCCAGGGGGAAGGCAGCTCGGCCACCTGCCCCTTCTATGAAGAGCTGCACGCAGTCCTGGCAGGGGAAGCCAGCGACCTCCCATCCAGGGCCAGGGATTCGGCCAAGCACAGCCAGGTGGCCACGTCCCCTGAGCAACACCCCTCGGAGAGCGAGGCATCACTTGATGTGGGCAACACCAGCCAGCCAGGGAGTGCTCCACCCATGCAGGCCAAGCCATCCAGCCCAGAGCTGCTCCCGGTGCAGGAGCAGGGGACAGGCACCCCCAAGGAGGAGGAGGAGGAACATCGGGAGACATCCGAGGCTCCCCCCATGGACATGGAGACTGAAGAGGGAACGTCCCGGAGAACCTCCACAGCACCTGTAGGTGAGTGATCCTCCCTGCTCCATGCAGGCTGGGCCAAGCCTGCCTGTGGCATGGCTGCTGAGGGGGGCATTGGCCAGGGACAGTCCGGGCATGGGGCCAGGGGTGTGTGGAGGCCCTTCCACTGGCCAAGGGATATGTGGCACCAGGCTGCCAGACCCATGCAGGGCGGGGATTGCAGATTGTCGAAGTAGCAGTCACTGCATGTGGTGGCATCAAGGGTGGACAGAGCGATGCCGTCACTGCTGGCACATGACCTTGGAAAACTCCCCGAGGCAAAACCAGCCTTGCTGCCGCCCACCTCAGTGGGCATCATGAAACCATGTGCACCTTTGGGGTAATGTCCCACAAAATGCAGTTTAGGCTGCCTGTGGACAATCGGGGCAGAGGTATTTGCAGCTGACAAGCTGCACACAGCCAAAGGCAGTAGGGTGAAGAGGCTAATGATGGTTTCCCCTTCCCTCCAGCAGCTCGTAGAGCCACCTGCCGCCCTGCCGCTGGGAGCCCAGAAGCCACCACCCAGAGGAGGAGGAGGGCCTGCTTGATGTGGGACGAAGTCCTGCAGAAGCTCCTCGAGCTTGGCGAGAGGGCAGAGAAGTCCAGCCGGGCATGGCGGGAGCAGCTACCCGCCACCAGGACTGTGCCATCCACCAGCTGCAGCGGGCAGCTGATGCAGACGACCGCGTCATCACAGCTCTGGAGTGGCCGAGCAATTCGCTGCAGGACCTCAGCATAGTGGTCCGGGACATTGCAGGAAGCCTGCAGCTCATTGCAGGGTACCTGGCTCCCCCAAGGAGCAGAGACAGACCTGCAGAGGGAGCCTGGCGTCCCTTGCTGCAGGCGCCCACGGACCCAGGGTGGCCTTAGGGGAGGCCATGGCGTGGAAGGTTGTGGGCCAAGTAGTGCCCCCCACTAATCTCCCACCCACATCCCCCCTCCCCAGTTAGACAGCCCCTTCCCAGTTCTCCCCCACCCACATCCCCCCTCCAGGGGCGTCGCTGGCTGGGGGAGGGACCCGGGACACGGGCCCAGCCCCCAGCCTACAGGCCCTGCCCCCTGGCCGGGTACCGGGCCAGGCACCGCCTTGCCGCCGCAGCTGTGGGCAGCCAGGCCCCAGATCCCCGGCTGGGGATGGAACTGCCGCGGCTGCGGGTGACCAGACTGCCGGTGGCCAGGCCCCAGATCCCCAGGGCCACCGCAGCTGTGGGCGGCCGGGCCCCGCATCCCTGGCCAGGGACGGGGCCATGGGTGGCCAGGCACCAGATCCCCGGCAGGGGACGCAAATTAGTTTGAATTAAAAAAGTGGACTAAGTCAAATTACAATTAATTAGACTTAATCCACTTCATTAATTCAAACTGCCCTTAGTTCCAACTAACATAAAGGATTTAAATGTCCATACTGTGCCAAGTTCGAACTAAGGATCAAACTAAGTGCTTAGTTCAACCTGAACCGGGTCTTGCTAGCTCGAACTAAGCTTTCATTAGTTCAGATTAAGGAATTCCTTAATTCGAGATAATGAAAGCCTAGTGTAGACCCAGACTAAGTCCGTTTGAATTAAGCCTCCTTAATTCAAACTAACTTGCAAGTGTAGACAGAGTGTAAGCACTGACACTAAAATTTTGCTCTCACTGACTTAATAACTGCCTTAATAACTACACAAGAGGCATAGGGTCAGTTAGTTAGGTTGACACAATGTCAGTGTAAACACTGTGTTGCTTACATCAACTGTTATGTAACTTACTGGCTTTCAGAAGTGTTCCACAATGCTCCACATTGACAGTACAATCAGTAAAGCGCTCCTGGTGAGGATGCATACCACTGACATAAGGAGACAAGTGTGAACATGCAAAAGTGATTTAAATACTGCACCAGCTGTATGTGAACATAATTAGGTTGACATAATTTTGTAGAATAGACATGATCTAAACCATGGCCATGTAGAAGAAGAGAAGCACTGGTAATAATGTCGCAAACACTACATGATGGATTTATTTAATCTGCAGGTTGGAGGGACACAATCCCTCTTTGTTCTACTTTGGTTAACAGCATCTGTTGCATGATTTTTCTTTTGTGATCTCTACTTTAGTAAAGATATTTTGTATTTATATATAAAACTCCTAGATATTTCACAAATTTTCTATATTTTATCACTGAAGCACAGCTTGTATAGTAAAGAGAAATTACTCTTTAATAGTAAGGGGAGGAGAAATTTTGGGCAGAGACAATGCCTTGCTTTTGCTGACATCTGGGCACCAGGGGCATCGCTGCCCTGGGGAGGGACCCAGAACACGGGCCCAGGCCCCGCCCCCACCCCACAGGCCATGCCCACAGGCCACAGGCCATGCCCCTGGCTAGGGGCAGGGCCGGAAGCCGCTGTGCCCCTGCGGCCAGCTAGGCCCCACATCCCTGGCCAGGGATGGGGCCGGGGCCCTGCATCCTCAGCTGAGGACGGGGATGGAAGCAGCCGCAGGTGGCTAGGTCCCGCATCCCCGGCTGGGGACAGGGCCACTGCCACTGGGGGTGGCCAGACCTTGGATCCCACGCTGGAGGGGTGGCCCTGCCACATCTGGGGCACCGGTGCTGGGATTCGGGGCACGTGCCCCAGGTGCCCAGCGCCAGCGACACCCCTGCTGGGCACATGAGACTTTTGGTGTTAAAATTCTCTTCTAACAGAGAGCCACACAGTAAGCTGCACAGTACTCTATTCATTCTATTATAAAGGTTGAAAAGTAGAAAGCATATATTTGGAGCAAATTTTGAATACCCACCATTTTATCTTGGAAACCAATCTAGAAGTTACAAAGTAACACACAAATAAATAGAATACTACATACTTTCATCTGTCCATCTCAAAGGACTCCATACAGGTAGGCAACCATAATTATATCTGATTTACACTAAGAAACTAAAGCATAGCAAAGTTGCAACTTGCTCAGGAGAACACACCTTTTTAGTGTTGCTGGGTCAGCCTTTTCAAAAGTAGATGCCTGCCATTAAGTTCTTTAAGCCCCTATTTATACACCAAATTTTCAGAGGAACTGAATATTTACCAACTTTCACTGTCAACAAGAATAGAAGAATTTGTTGATTGCTTAGAATAATTTTCATATGTACTGTGATAGGTATCCTACTTTACATCTAAATTCACAGCATCTGAACATCTGTTAGGTGGCAGTCAGAAAATCCTCTGGATATGTTATTTTTTCTTGATAAAGAAATGAATGGTCTCCAAGCAGTTTTAAGACAGGAGGAAATCAAAGAGAAATGCTACAAGGGTAGGAAAGAAAGTAGGATCCCAATTCTATGCTGTCTGTCATCATAAACCGAATAGCCAAAGTAAATGATGTTTTTAAAAAGGAATGGGGGAAAAATTCAGTGTCCATGAGAATTTGACATCTATAACTCAATGATGTGCTATTATCCTACTGCCTAATGCAATTAACTGCATTTACAGAGGTGCATTCATTTTTATTCCATTGTTTTCACACATTTATTTTCAGCTGGCTGAATATTTTTATCACAATTGACAAAACAACTTTAAGGCCTGGTCTACACTGCAAAGGTAGAGTGATGGAATGCAGCTTCCGTCAATCACACAATGTACGTGTTTCCAGTGGTGGATCTGTTAATCCAGTGTGAGGCATAGTGCTGAAGTCAAATTGGATGGCTTGAATAGGCAGCAGTGTAAGTGGAACATTGTGCAAATCGATATCTTTGGCCTCCAGGAGCATCCCACAATGCTCAGCTGTGACCACTCTGGACCTTCAGACTCTGCTGCATCACAGCCACATAAACAGGAAACAGCTTCTTTCCTCAAGCCCTGGGAAATTTTGAATACCTATTTCCTGTTTACTCAGCACGGAGAGAGCTTAGCTGCAGAACTGATCATTGACAACTGCACACCCCAAACGTGTTCCAGCCAGGAGTTGGATCTCATTGGTCTGTGGGGTAAAGAGTCTGTTCTGGCTGAGTTAAGAGCCAGCAAAAGAAATCCAGATATCTATGAAAAGATATCACATAGCATGTTGGAGAAGGAGCACTAAAAGGATGTGCAGCAGTGGCACATTGAAATCATAGAATTGAGACAGGTGTATCAGAAAACCAGGGAGGCAAACAGTCATGCTGGCTCAAAATGATGCTTTTTGTAGAAACTGCAAGCAATTCTCAGTGGTGACCCCATCACCGTACCAGCAAACAGTTTAAATAACTCCGGGAAATCCAAGTCAAGGATGCAGGATGATGAGTCTGTGGACAAAGAGGAGGATGAGCAGAATGGGGAGCAGGTGAGCGGGGCATTAATTCTCCTTGAATATCAAGAGCTGTTTGTGACCCCAGAGCAGCCCAGTCAGATGCAGGAAAGCGTTAATGGCCAGGATGCTAGGGAAGGCACATCTGGTGAGTATATACTGCAGTTCACATTTCTGGGGTTACATCTCCAGTCCAGCTTCAGGTTGAAGTGAAAAAATACTGTGTGTGGTGGTGGGGATGCATTTCCTTATTGTTGGTCTACTTAAGTAGAGGGTTGCCTCCAGAAAAGACTATTTATGTGCACAGGGATGCTCTGAGAATCCTTCATGGATATATCCAGAAAACTTTCATGTGAGTACTTTGCAATCCTTTGCAGAAGGTTTCTGTGGAGGGCAGCCTTATTTCTTCCATCCTGATATGATACTTTCCCTACCACTCTGTTATTAAATGTCCAGGCATCTTCATGGAACATAGCACAGCAACATAAGGGCCAGGCCTGTACCCAGATGTTTGTAGAAAATCCTCCCTTTCCACCTGTGTTATCTGCAGGAGACTAATATCACACTGGGTCACCTATGGAAGATTGCACAAGTTTACACTACCTGCCAAATACACTGCGAATGTTATTTCCCTGCCATGGATGTTTCTTGAGTCGCTGCACCACAAATTCCTAGGCTGTGTTCACACAGCACTTTTTTTTTGAAACAATGAAGTTGTTTTGAAACAAAAAAAACATGTTCACACGACGCACCGTTGTTTCGAAACAACAGGAACCCGTTGTTTCGAAACAAGGGCGTTGTTTCGAAACAAGTTAAACCCCATTTGGGGTCGAAACAACCTTGTTTCGAAACGCTTGTTTCGAAACAACGTGTGTGAACATGTTGTTTCGGAACAATAGGTTCCGAAACAACATTTAAAGGGCTGCCCCCTCAGCACCCTGGCCAGGGAACACTCAGCACCCTGGCCAGGGTGCTGAGGGGTGTCCCCTGGCCAGCAGGCACTG
>ML682038.1:266815-294937 GCA_007922195.1 Podocnemis expansa | reverse complement strand
GAAGCCAAGGGTGGCCATGCCTGGGATGGTGTCCTGCAGCTCCCCTTTGCAGGCACCCGCGGGGTTCAGCGCCCGGCAGCGCTGAACCCCCCGGTGCCTGCAGCCCAGCTCTGCAGGCACCGGTGGGGAGCAGCACCGGGCAGCGCTGCAGACCCCCGGTGCCTGCAGCCCTGGAGGAAGCGAAATAGCAGGTTCACAGTGTGAACCTGCTATTTCGTTTCCCACTTTTTTTCTTATTTCGAAATAACATTTTTTAATTCGAAATATGTTATTTCAAAATAAGGTGTTATTTCGAAACAAGTTGTTTTGACACAAGTTGTTTCGAAATAACCGTGTGTGTGAACACAGCCCTACACGTGACATTGTTGTTGTGGATGTTAGGGATCGGGAAATGGGTGCCCATATATATTATCAAAGGATATTTCGCCCCAAACCCTTCAATTGTCTCTTACAAAATCGATTTTGGGGAGGGTAAAGGAAGCTGGACAATCCTGTTGCTTGGGAAAGTGTGGATTAGTGAACATTTGCTATGGAGATTTCCCCAAAATGGGTGTACCAGACCCTTACCTACTATGGCTGAGATGCCACTCCAGCTTATGCAAGAGGTAGAGATTAGTATGTGGGCCTAGTGTTCATTTGGGAACATAAAAAGGAAGGGTTTTTTTACATTGCAACATCCATGGTCAAGCTAACAATGAATGTCTTGTGCTTTGCTTGCCTTACACTAGAGAGCATGGCTTTCAGAGCAGGCTCCACTCCTGCTGAGTAGATTTCATGGATTAGAAGGTGGGGAAAAAAAGGACTCGGGATGACAGTTGAACAAGATAATGAACAGCTGTTGACACAAAACAGCCTGGAGGATTTCAGAAAAACTAAACATGAACATGGACACCAGGAAAGCAGCCCAGGAGCATGGTCACACAATGCAGAATGAGACACTGCATATAATGAGGGATTAGTCAGACATGTTGAGGTGTCCGGCTGAACTTCAGGAAGAGCAGCAATAGGATGGACTTCCTCTGCAGCCCCTGCATAACTATCAGCAATATCCAAGAGCCCTCACCCAAGCATCCTACAGGGAGGTTTATCTTAGTGAAGTACGTGCTCCGCTCAATGCCAGTTGAGGGGAGCAGGAAGAGGCACTGGCTCCTTTAAAAATGGGGAATGTGGTTTGTAGCTGTTTTCACAGACAAACTTTGTTCTTTATACCCTAACAGCACCATGAGAATGGTTGCCAACTGTTGAATTATTTTCCTTTCCCTCCACTGTTAAAGATGAGCAATAAAATTTTATTTCTTTGAAATTCATTATTATTCATTTATTACAAACCTGAGAATGAATGGTGGGGGAAGCAGAGGTGGCAAGCACAGTGCTGCAAGGGTGGGGGTGCGACAGAAAAGCACAGCACACATCAGTAACTCCCATTACTGTCTCTCTTTACTTAGAAGGGTTTGCAATGCTCCCCTGAACCACAGCAGTTTATGGCTGGCTTTCAGCATTGCATTGATATCTAACTCCCTAAAGTTTGCAGCCAGTCTATCCATTTCTGTGACCCAACCTAACTGAAACTTCCTCCCCTTTGTCTCTCAGATATTAAGGAATACACAACAGGCAGAAGTAACAATTGGGATGTTGTTTTTACTCAGGTCTAACCCAGTGAGCATACTGCATCAGTGAGCCTTTAAACATCCAAAGGCACAGTCTACCACCATGCTGCGCCTGCTGAGCCTATTATTGAACCATGCATTATTGCTCTCCAGATGCTCTGTGTATGGCTTCTTTAGCTGGGGAACAAGGGGTAAGCAGGGTCTCCCAGGATCACTACTGGCATTTCAACATCATCAATGCTTATATTTTGGTCAGGGAAGAAAGTTCCTGCTTGCATCTTTTTTAACAGGTCTGAATTATATGAGACAGCAGGGCCAGAGGGAAGCAAGAGGGGCTTAGAAGAGATATATACATAAGCCCAAGAATGATCTGGGCCTTGTTCCCTGCACACTAAGCAGGGATTACTTCAGAAGCACCTGAGCCCAACTAAGGGCCAGCTAGAGTCATAATAAAACCCTTTGCTCCAGCCAGAGCGGGCTGGAGAGTAAGAAAAGCTAACAGCAGTGTGCATGGAGTGTTAGAGACAAGCAGAGGAATCAGAACAGAGCCCCAAGGAAGGTAAAAGAGAACAAAGACAGGGAAACAGCCCAGAGGAAAGAAAACACAGTTGTTAGCAGTGTCAGCAGTGCATAGCTGCTACTTATAGGGCTCTGGGCTGTGGCTTGGAGTAGGGGGTGGGCCTGGGCCCCATCCCACCTCACTGTCCCTATGGCGGTACCAACTGCCCAGAGACAGGGGCAACAAGGCTTGCCATGACTCCTGCAGGAGAGCAAAACATGGGACCCACCAGAGCGGAGTGGACAATTTGCCACAATTCCTAAAGATGCATGCGTCATGCACTTTTCCAGACACCCTACACTGATGTTGGTGAAGAGTCTCCTGTAATCTACAAGGACATGCAGCACCATGCAAAAATATCTCTTTCAGTTTATGCAATCTGTGGTAAGGTAGTCTGGTGCTAAGGTTCATGCCATCTATTGCCCATCTACAGTTTGGGAACCCCATTGTGGCAAACCTATCTACTATGTCCTGCAGATTTCTCAAAGTCACTAGCCTTAGCAGAAGTCTATTAATGGCCCTGCATGCTTGTATCACAGCAGCTCCCATGGTGTATTTCCCAACTCCAAATTAATTCCAAAGTGGCTGGTAGCAATCTGGTATTGCTAGTGTCCACAGAGCAATGGCCACTTGCTTCCATGCTGTCAGAGCAAGTCTCAAGCAAGTGTTCATGAGTTTTGGGATTGGGGGTAACTATGCGTAAAGTTCAAAGAAAGTGGCCTTATGCATCTGAAAGTCCTGCAGCCACTGCTCATCATCACAAACTTTCATAATGATGTGATCGCAAGTGAGTGCTTGTTTCCTGGGACTGGATGTGGGACTCCACTGACAGCCACTGCAGCGTGACAGCCAGCAACAAATGGGAATTGTGTTGATCTATGTCTAGTAGCAGGGTGGCTTGAGTAACATTGCAATTTTCATGCTGTGGCTCATGTCTCAGCCTTAATACTGCAGGATAAGTTGTGAGGTGTTTGTGATGCTCACAGTGATAGCACAGAGCTGAGTGGGCTCTGTACCTTTCTGGCAATGGTGAACACACATCAGAGACAGGGTTTAAAAAAATGGCACTAAGATGTTTATCTGTCTGTTTAAGATTTAAAAAAGGGAGAGGGAGGAGGGAGGATGTTGCATTATGGGAGAACAATAATCTCAAAAGGCCCAGAGACTAGTTGCACTGTGGATAGCCACCCATGGTACAGTGCTTTGCTTCAAAATCCAAGCACAGGTGGTGGGGACACAGTCCCCGGATACAATGAGACTGGAGTGATCAGGCTCAGTTGTAGAGCACAGCAAATCCATGGATGAGGTTATCTGTGGATGTGATGCAGATATCCATGGACCATTTGCTGTGGATGCAGATTAGATGTGGATCTATATACTTGTATCCATGCAGGCAGGGCTCTACTTAGCTGCCTTCATAAGATTAGAGGATGTATGTTGACTGAAATTAAATTGTTTTTGCCCTATAATGTAAAATGAGAGAATGAGCCCACAGAGGTAAATATTCTGCAGGATGTGCATGAATTACACTGTAAGGCTTTCATGGATGGTTTGGAAAACTGTGGTGCCATTTTATAGCTAGCACCCTTGGATTGTTTTCTCTTGTCCTTCTGAATGGCATCTGTGTAGCTGCAGTTTCAAATGTAGCATTACCACTAGAGCTGGGGAGAAACTGAATTTCACTTCTATGAAAACTTATGAGATTTTGGGGAAAACTTTTAGTTCCAAATTGGAACAAAAAATCAAAATATTAGAAGTGAAATTGCACATTTTTTTGTGGAAACCCCAAAATATTCTGGCAGCAGGCACATTTTCAAACCAACATATGCTCCCCAGGTTTCCTGTGTGCCCAGTAGTCCACCAGGCAAGCTGCAGTGGAACCTTGATACCCTAAGGCTATCTCCACACTTAGGCAGTCAAATCAATTTAAGTTAAAATTGATTTAATAAAATTGCTATAAAAATCATTGAATCACTTTAAGTTAAATTGATTTAACATGTCCCCACTAGAAACTCAAATCAAACTAGCATGTCCAAGGACAGGACTTGCTAGTTCGATTTAGGAGAGGGGCTCCGTGGGAGGTGTAGCAACGTGGCCCCCTAGAAGGGCCATACCCCCACCCACTACATAGAAAAAGGACAGCACCCTGGGAAGGAGAAGAGCAAAAGTGTTAAAGCGAAATAACAGTTAAATCACAATAACTTGTCCACACTGCATTATTTCAAAATAGCAGTTTCAATGTAAATGTCATTTCAATATAATACTAGGTTTTATTATATCAAAATGACTTTCCTTATTTCAAAATGAGGGAGCCTCTTATTTCAAAATTTAAAAAAATGTAGAGTGGACATGCAATCTTTTAAATCAAAATAAACAGCATTATTTCAATTTAAAGACTAAGTGTGGACATATTGTAAGAGTTTTGGGAGAGTTGGCTCCTCTACAGCCCACCAGGTGAGTAGCTGGGAGCATGGGAGCTCTAGCTCCACCGCATCCCACCAGGTGAGCTTCAGGGAAACTTGTAAGCCTTGATTGACCAGAAGCCTGCCAAACAGGCTGCCAGGAAGCCTGGGATCCGAGGGAGCTCTAGCTCCACACCAGGCAGGCTGCCGATGAGATTGGCAGGCAAGCGAGCCAGCAGGAAAGTAGGCAGGTTTCCATGGAACATTTTGTTGAACTCGACATGTTCCCATAGAACATTCTGATTTTGACAAATTGTCATTTATCCAAATGGTGACGTTCCACTGGAAACCTTCCAGCCAGGTTTAATTACCACAGGTAACTCTTTCATTTCTTCATTAAGAATATGACTCAAGGGCTTGGAATTTGTGGCCCTCAGTATATGAGGTGATGCATACAAACTGCCATCAGCCACAGTGGAGTTTAGATGCTCAGCATTTTGCTGGAGTGGAAAGATAAAAATCAAAGTTAAGGGGATTCATCTTGAAGACTGGACTTTATTTTTTTTTTCTTTGTTTGAATGCAAAGTTTTGCACTAGCTTCACCAGTGTAGGTGGCTACTTTACAGTGGTAATCCAAAGTATGTGTAAAGTAAGTGTAACTTTAACTGGTCAGTTAAAGTGGCCCACACCAACCTGATTTGCACTAGTGATGCAAAGCATGTGCAAACAGGGTTTATAGTTGCCTTCATCTGATGGGGAGGTGTAAAACTGCTGTAGCATGCTGGTAAATCTGCCTTTTTTTGTCTTAGAGGAAAGCTAAAAAGCTGCAATTCTGTAAATAAAGTAATATAGACAAAATGACCAGATGTTTTCTTGTTAGGAAGAGAGATTTTTACTTTAGAATTCATACACAGAAAATGTAAGAAAAGGAAAAAAAATACTAATGGTCTCTTTAATGATCATGTTTTCTTAGTACCAGCTGGGCATACACACAATGAGCAAATACATACACATACAGAGTACTTTTTTCTCTTACTCAGGAGAGCATTGATTTTTATGAGTCCTATATAAATTCATTATTACAGCCATAACCACCTTTCATTTTTAGTATTTGCCAGTACAATGAAAAGTGTCATTAGAGCAGATGGTAAAAAGCAAAAAGGTGATTTCTGTGAAGCACTCATTCCTTATGCTTTGAAATAATAAACCTTGTACATTACAACAGCAGTAGGCACTGAGCTATTCTGCATCTATAAATTTTCACTGTAACATAATTGTCTCCATTTATTTTTCTTTTCCTCAATTATTACCCATTGTGCAAAAGACCAAGTATGGGATACATTCAACTCCTGTTTTTGTTGTTGTGAACAGCTATTCAATAACTAGTGGTCTCTGCTGCCAAACTGCTCCTTTAGTATAGGAGCTGAATAAATTGCTTAGCCTACAGCTGTGTACCTCCTGCTATTAAAGAAATCCTTGTGAATTATTTAGATATCAAATCCTGCTGACTGCATATATAATAAAATTCTAGTTAAATTCATTTTAATGTATAAGGCAGGTTTTTGTCATTATATTCATTTTGTCTCAACTGTAAATGTTCGTTCAACTAAATAGTTTTTGTGTCTTTCTATTTCCTCACTGAATGTCTGTAGTTTTCTTTTCTAGTTCTTTTTTCATTTATGTAGCATGTTTGACAATGAGCTAATATTCTGAATTTGGTTCATAGTGGGGGGGATAGTTAAGTAACATAAGCTGTGTTCACATCCAAGCTTTTATTTCAAAATAAATTATTTCAAAATAAAATCCTTATTTTGAAATAAGTTAATTCGAATTAACAGTTTTTAATTTGAATTAAGGGAAGCCTTTCAAATCGAAATAGGATGCCCTGTGTGTGGACATGCTATTTCAATTTTAGGAGAGGGGCAGCATGAGAGACGTGGCAACATGGCTGGCTCACTGGGCCATGTAGCTGGCCATGTTGCCAGCCAGGTTGCTAGCCAATCACATAAAAGCATGAACAGACATCCCCTCCCTGTCCATTTTGGCTCCCAAGCACTTACGAGAGAGATGGCTAGGGCTGGTCCCTGGCTCCCGTACCATCTCGAGCACTTGGTAGACCCGCTGCTAGCCTTCAGGGTGCTGCCTTGCTGTGGGACACACTCTTCCCTGAGCCTGATGAGCCTGGGGATGAGCCCCAGACCACCATCTCAGTGGCCCTCCCAGCAGCAATAGCTCCCCGTCCCCCTTCTGTGCCAAAGCCCATCTGGGCACTGGGCGCTAGGCACCAGAACAGGGTGGTGGGAATGGGTTGTCCAGTGAACCTGGAGCAACAAGCCTGGAGGAGGAACCTCAGGTTAGCAGGGAGACCATCACCCCTCGTCGCCAAGCTCACTCCAGTCCTACACCGAGGGCACATGGTGATGAGGGCAGGCCTCCCTTTGGACAAGAGCGTGGCCATCGCTCTCTGGAAGATGGCCACTCCCGAGTCCCACAGGTCCATTGCCCATCTCATCAGTGTCAGGACGTCCACTGTCAGGGAACTGCCGCTTCAGGTTGCCCACACCATCAGCCGGTCCTGCGGCCACGCCTCGTCACCCTGGGAGTGCTGCAGGACACCATTGCCAGCCTCAATGCCCTGGGCTTTCCAATGTGTGGAGGGGATAGTTGATGCCACCCACATTGCCAGGTGAGCCCCACCACACCGCCCACTCCCCCTTTCTGCCCAGCCAGCTGGCACCCAACCCACCCACATCCTGAATCCAACCCAATAAAACACTCAACACAACTTATAACGTGGGTGAACTGGATTTATTTACATAAATAAGGGGGTTGGGGAAGGCGGAGCTGGGGAGGCAGGAAGGGTCGAGTGGGGGCACAACTGGCGGCAAAGAACTGGGATGGGGCATGTGGGGTGGGGGTACAGAACTGGGACGGGGGATGTAGGGTGGTGTTTTGGGGACAACTGGGAGGGGTCAGGGCCTGCAGCCCCATGGCCTTCTCCAAGGCCACCCCGGGTTCAGGGGCGCCGGCGACGAGGGGCAGCTGGGTCCCTGGTAGGGACAGGGTCCGTCCCCTGCTGGGAGGAAAGGTGATCCCCAATGCGCTGGACTGCAGTCTGGAGATTTTCCAGGGCCATTCCTTGCCAGTCAATGGCAGTCGCCTGCTGTTTGAGGGCAGTCGCCTGCCATTCAAGTGCCACTGCCTGCCACTCCAGGGCTGCCACAACACGGTCTTCAGTGTCAGCGACATGCTGGAGCTCCTGGATAGCAGCAGCCTGGTGGCCGGCCTGCTCGATGCGCCAGGCCCGGGTCGCCTCATTCACCTGCTGGCTGCTCTCCAGCAGGCAGGCCAGTATGTCATCCCGGCTCAGGTGGGCTCTTCTCCTCGGCCGTGCGGTGCCTGGCAGGCCCAGAGCAGAAGGCTGGCGCGTGGGTGGACGAGCTGCAGGGCAGAAGGGAGAACAGTTAAGTTTCAGCCTATCGGCCTTGGTGTGTGCAGCCTGTGAGCCGCAAACCCCTGCCCTGACTGCCAACAGGATTCCCAATTGTGTGCTTTGTACACTGCACTCAGGGGGCACGTGGCCTCATGGCCCACAGTACTGAGCTGCCCTTGGCAGCATGTGGCCTGGGCAGTCGCCCAAGGCCATGTGACAGCAGTGCTGGCTGCAGGCTCTCTGCCCTGCATGCTGCCATGCCTGCCTATTGCCCCCCCTGTGCTGAGGGTCCCCCATCCTTCTTGGGCATGGGACGCTGTCTCCACATGCCCTCTGCGAACTACATCCATGGGAGATCCTGTGTACCCCACCCCCCGGGCCAGAGCCTCACCGTCCCAGGGCCATGCCCCCCTCGGGATCCGGTCCCTGCACTCCTGGGCCTTCCTGTCTGAGGGGAAGGGGGACACTCACCAACTGCGATGCCTGATGTCCGGCGTGATGTCCCCTTCTCAGTGGCTGCCTCCTCCTCTGCTTCCTCCTCAGGGCTGCTGGGCTGGGGTTCCGCTTCTGGCAGGAGCTCCGGGCTTGCAGGAGGAGCTGAGCTGGGCCGGCTGGTCTCACCCACCTCGAGGGGTTCCTCGTGCTCCGAGGCAGTCCTCTCCGGCTCCGGTGACATGGTGGTGGCGCGCAGCTCACTGGAGTCGTGCACATGTTGGGGCAGGGCCCCCAGCTCCTGGCTCAGGAACGCATCCAGCTCCTTGTAGAAAGGGCAGCAGGTGGCAGCTGCTGCCCCATGGAGGAGCCTTGCATCCCTTACCCAGGCATAGTCCTGGTGCAAGCCCTTGACTTTCGAGCGCACCTGCTCTGTGGTGCGCTCAAAGCCCGCCTGTGCCAGGGCCTGGGCGATGTCACTGTAGACATCTACGTTCCAGTGGCGTGCCTGGAACCGTGCCCTGATGTCCTCCCTTGACCAGATCCTAATGAGGGCAAGGGTCTCGTCTGTGGTCCATACGGAGCCCCAGCGTCAGCCCAGTGCGTGAGCACCTCTGCTGGTGTCTGCCATCACTGCTGTGCTCCAGGTGAGGCTGGCAGCAGGAGGGAGCAGGCTGCAGGGCACTTCCTGCCCCTGGACACTCTGGGAGGAGGAAGGTCACCAGGAAGCTTCTTTCAAAACAGCATTGTTTCGAAGCAACAGGGTCCAAAAACCCATTGTTTCAAAACAGCCGTTCGGACACGTTGTTTCAAAACAGCCATTTCAAAACAATGTGTCCGAACGCCGTTGTTTCGAAACAGCCATTTTGAAACAACGACCATTTTGATGTCAAAGTAGGTTTAACGGTTTCAAAACATCATCCATTATTTTGAAACAACGGGTTCCTTTGTTTCGAAATAACGGTACATCGTGTGGACATGAGAAATTTTATTTCAAAACAACATCTGTTATTTCAAAATAAAACTCACGTCTGAACACAGCCATAGGGTATGTCTACACATAGCCTGTTAATTCGAATGAACATAGGTCGAACTAATTAGGTTGACCTAATAAAATTTAATTTGAATTAACTGTAATTGAATTAACATGTCTGTGATGCAAAATGAGGGTCAAATTACCATGTCCATGTACAGGAATTGCTAAGTCAACCTTGGAGGGGGGCACCATGGCAAGTGTGGCAAAATGGCTGCCAGGATGGGCCATTTCCGCAACCAATGGCTTTAAACAGGGAAGTGACTTCATCTCCTCTGCACACTCTGGCAGGCAAGGAACAGAGCAAGGTAATGGCCCGTGCCCAGCCACTCCTGCTTGCTACCCCAGTGCCCAGCAGCCACTCAGCCTCACGCACAGCGCCACTAGGGTGGAGTGTGCTGTCCCTGGACAGCAGCAGCACTGAGATGGACAGCAGCACTGCCAGCATGCTGGCTGTGCAAGCAGCTGCTGACACCCTGCCACACTCTGTAGCCTGTCACATGTGGGTACTGGAAACCAGTGGCAACTGGTGGGAAAGAGATGTTCTGAGGACATGGGATGAGGAGCAGGGGCAACGCAACCTGCGCATGATGCAGCAGACATTCATGTAGCTGGTCAGAGAGCTCGCCCCAGTCCTCCAGCACACGGACACACACATGCGACCTGCAATCCCAGTGGACAGCTAAGTGGCTACAGCCATGTGGAAGCTGGCGACCCCAGAGTCTTATGACTCTGTGGCACACCACTTTGGGGTTGGGAGGGCCACTGTGGGAGTAGTGCTGAGGCAGGTCTGCAGGGCCATAAACCTGGTCCTGCTGTCTGCCTTGTCTCACTGGGCAACCTGGAGGACACCTTACATGGGCTCTCCACACTTGGATTCCCAAACTGGAGGCATCCTGGATGCCCCTCATATACCAGTCAGAGCCCCGGCACATTGCACAGTGGAGTATTGCAATAGGAAGGGGTATCACTCCATCCTACTCTAGGCCTTGGTAGACCACCGGGGCAGAGGAAGGATTGGGGGAACCTTTCCTGTCTCTGCAGGTGGTGGCTGAATTTTAGGAGTATAAGACATAAACTGGAAGTGAGCCTCAGGGCTGCTCAACCTGTGCTGCATCCTACCATTACAAGCACACCCCATCAGACAATCACACTCACAAATTTGTCCAGCTCTCTCTTAAAACAAATTAATTTGCTTGCCTCCACAATGCCTTTTGGGAGGCTGTCAGTGGCACAGCCTGAGTGTGAGCAGGAGGATTGAGTGTTCTGCGAGAACTGTGTTAAGAAGCTAGAACAGGGTCTATCTAGATTAAGCAAGGGCGCCAATGTAGGACCTAATCTTGCAACTCTTACTTCTCTGTGTAATCCCACTGAATAAGCAAGAGAATCTAAACTGCTGTAACATGCTCATTGAGGAGGGCAGAAGATAGTATAAGTTACATCAGCTTTGACTTCACCTAAACTTTTAGTGGATGCTTTGAAATTGTTCTAGACTCAATAAGATTCAGTGCTGAATCTGGCACTGATACACTGGTTACCCCAGTTAACTGTTTCAAACATATATTGCTTCATCCCCAAGGCCTTGTCTATGCTTGCCACTGTTCTCAGTGGCAGTCAAAGGCAGACACACGAGCTACATAAAATAACTTGTGTATCTCTCTTCAACTCTCTAATGCTCACTTATCTCCCTGTCGCTACTGCACTAAGTTGAAGGGAAATGCCATCCCGTTGACTCAGCACTAGTCTTCTAAGGCTGGAGTTAATACATTAAATTCCAGATTGACTGACTGGGTCTTTCCTGACTCCTCACTTGAACCCAGAAGATTGAACTGACAGCAGTGAATTTGTGACTTTGCTGCTGTCAGTGTAGACTTAGCCCAAGGAACTGAAAAAAATATATTATTTGAAAAAAGATTGTGACCACTGGGCATCTGGACATCAAGCACAATTGTAGGGAAGGGAAAATAAGTGAGTTCCTCAAACCTTTATAAAAAAGGTAGAAAAAGTACTCCAAAGGAAGAATAACATGGGCAAGCTGTATGAGAAGATACCTTTTTCCTGCACAGACTTCAGCCATCTGTCTGAAATGCTGCTTTGCAAAAGTCTTTCCAGTTGACCACTGATAGTAGTTTTTAGAGGACATTTGAGAATTGCTTAGAGGACCCCGTTTCTTCAGTCCTCAACTCCCAGTAGGAGTCTCTTTCCCATTCCCAGTAGGCTCCTTCTGTTCTCCCTTCTCACATCTTCCTCTTTAAAGAGGGCAAATGTTCTATATTTTGACTACTTTCAGCTCCAATGCTTTGGCTGCTAGTGAGTTATCACATGTGAAGGGGCACAACATTAAACAAACTTTTTGTATCTCTATGCTGTAGGACCAAAGGAGCAAGTCCTGAGTCCTATATTTTGCTAGTTTTTTGCACTTATGTAGGTGACACTTACCTTCTGCACAATATACTGAGTAACATGCTGTTTCTGCTTTTGCACTAACTAACCTGTTGTAATAACCTTGTTTTCCTCACCAATAACCCTAATAAATCATGCCATACCATTGTTTTCCTGTGTCTGGTCTTGTCTGTTAGGGTCTGATTCAAAGCCCATAAAAGTCAGGAGAAGGAGTCTGACTTCATTGAGCTTTGACTCAAGTCCTTATATGGTCAACTGTTTGGGGCATGGAACATGCATTAGTGTATGTTTCATAAAGCACCACACACATGCATGTGGTACATAAATTATTATTAGCAGTACTAAGTTAATTGCAGTGTTAGATACAGCAGAATCATTATCACAGCCCTCCTGTTTAATTGCCTTCAATTGGTTTTGATATCTTACAGGATGACAGATCTGCATCTTGTGTAACATTTCTTCCTCTCTTTTTTTAAACTCCCTTTGACCTTAACATATAATTTAAACAAGTCACCTCTGAGAAGTTTAAACATAGCCAAAGTAGAAAGCCAACAGCACTATGTGGTTTGGTACAATATCAGACTATCGGTAGTTCATAATGAGGAAATAATTGTTTTATTTAGACAATCCCAAGCCTACATATACTGGCTATCTTGTAAACACCATGTAAGCACAGTTGTACAGCAAACAGAGTTGTTAGAACCCCGTTCTAACTGCAAAACTCACATCTGGGCCCAAGACACATCACTGGGATATAAATCCTCAAAAACTTTTAGGCCTCAAATCGCCATTGATTTTGATGCAGATTCGGCAACTCAGTACCTTGGATTTGGGCCACTGTGATTCCCACTTCCAGAACTAGTAGCCCATCTGCATTAAGAACTTCTGTTACTACTGAAATTCCCCACACTTCTGATGTTACAGATGAGATAGCTGTAACCAGCAATACAGGAGGCAATGTTCCCCCTAACCTGCATGGCAGCACAGCTGCGCAGCCCCCAGTGCTGCCTGGTGCAGGGAACGCTGCCGGCTGCACGTGGCTGGCAGCTGTAGTCCCTGCCTGGCTGGAAGACAAAGTCTGGCCGGCTGAGAGCTCCTCTGAGCGGGGAGTTTTTAAAACTCCCCGCTCAGAGTAAGCTTTCACTGAGCAGGAGCAGACTTTCTGCACCTGCTCAGTGAGTGCTACTCCGGCCTGAGGAGCAAAGTTCCCTCTAAGGTTTGGCAGCTTGAGTGCAAAATTTTCAACCCCTGTGCGGAAATTTTTCTGAATAAAATTCTTGTGCAAACTCATAAGACAGAAATTATTGAAAAATATAGAATAATGAAAAATAATAAGTTATTTATAAATGTCATTTAAAACTGTTTTTATTAATAATTTAATGTATTTTATGCTTATGTGAGATTATGTCATGTCAATTCTTCAGTACTTTGTTGGTGTTCCAAAATGAAGAAGCACATAAGCACATAAAAAAGTTAAAAAAATAAAGCAGTTAACTTGTCTCTCATTTTTCACAGCAACCCATTTTACAATTAAAAAAAAAAAAGTCCTACATTGTTTCTAGCCAGTTCAAATGTGCCCCTTTATTTCTTCACTTCATTGGTCCCAGTTAGTAATTTTGTTCACAGTATGCTTTATTTTCCTTCATTTTGTTAGTGTTCACTATATTTTTCCCTCAGTTTAGCCCTTTTGTAGAGAGGAACAGTCCAAAAATCAAAACACCCAACTTAGGAATGAAACCCATGATCATAAGTGTAAAAGACTGTTGTTATCCACTGAACTATGGAAGACCTTAATGCTAATGTTTCTAGAAGTTAAGAAAACTATGTGCCCTACCCCTCCTTGCTTTTTCTGCAAGCCATTCTTAGTTCTCTGTGTATACAGCAGACTGAACGTCATTATCATGGGTTTGAGCCCTGTGCTGGGTGCTTTTTTTTTTTTTTTTAACGTTCTGTTGGTAGGAAGTTAAAAGCAGGACAAAAGTACCTATTTTTAAATGCCTGCGGGATGGAGGACATGAAGGTAAAAAGGATGTCGAGCAATCCTATGTCTGGGAGACGTCTTCCCATGCAATCCCCCTCTGCCCTTAACTCTGGAATAGAGACCCCCTGACCTGCCCTGCCCTCCGCCGATCCACCCCAAGCTTCCAGCCTGCCTTGCCAGACCCCAACCCCATGCCTGGCCCCCCACCCCTGGCCGATCCTTGACTGAACTTCCAGCCTGCCCTGGCAGACCCTGACCCTGGGGCTGCTGCACATGCTGCACATTCAGGGGTGATTCTAGAGTGGGCCAGGATGCGGGGCACATGCCCCCCCAACAAGTGGGCCTGATCTGGCCGCGCATGGGGCCTAACCCGGCTTCGAGCCTCCTAAAGGGGGCTCGAAGCTGAGGATGGTCTGTGCCACTGTGGGAAGCAGCAGGGATAGTCCTCAAGTGGCAGAGACCATAACTGCTGCTTGTGGGAAGTGGCAGCAACTGCCTCCTGCCTCAAGCCTCCTGCATGGGCTTGAAGCCGGGGACAGTCCATGCTGCTTTTTACAAGTGGCAGGGACAGTCTCTGCCACTTGGGAGCTGTCCCTGCTGCTTCCCACAAGCAGCACAGACGGTCCTCGGCTTTGAGTCCCCTTCAGGAAGCTCGAAGTGGGATTGGGCCCCATGCACGGCAGGAGCCATCCACACTTTCCGGAAGTGGCCCTGAGCCAGGTCGGGCCACTTTTGGCTAGCGGCAGCTGGAAATGCAGGGCCTGTGTCCTGCTGGCCTCAAGGTAGCGATGCCCCTACCCACGTGGCCAATCCTCAGCTCCGCTGCAGGCTTATCCTGGCTCCACCCAGGGTCTGCTGCCTCCTCCACTGGGCTGATCTGCAGCTGCACTGCTAGCCCAGCCCAGCCCAGTGCGACCCTGGTGCTTCTCCCGCCCCCTGCTCTGCCAAGTCTGGGCTAACTGTTGGCCCAGTCCAGGCCATCCCTACCTTGGGCCTGCCCCCCATGCCTGAACCTCCATGGTGCTGTTGGCCTGGCCCGTTCCATGCGCAGGAATGGAAAAATCCCGCGTGGCGCGAGTTTTTTCTGTGCCCAGCCGTGCAGCCACACACCTTAGCAGGAACATAGCTGAGGAGCGGCGAGCCGCCTGGCCACACTGCTCCAGCGGCCAGGTAAGGGGGCTCTAACAGCCCCCTCCTTCCAACTCTGGAGGAGACCGTTGGAGCCAGAGGCTGCTCCACCCACCTGTCCGCCCAGCCTTACCACAGGGGGGTGGAGCAGCCAGCCTTGCTTACCCCCAGCCGGCTAGACATCCCCAGGGCATGGAGGGGGCAGGCACTGAGCTCCAGCCTGCAGGGTCGGGGTCCTGGAGTGCCTCCCCCAAAGAGTTTGGGCCGCTTCACCCCCACCCACCCCCAGCCTGAATGGGCCTGGTCCATGGCCTGGGGGAGCTGCAGGCGAAGCAGCCCAAACTCTTTGGGTGGGCCACTCTGGGGCCCCAACCCTGCAGGCTGGAGCTCAGCACCAGCCCCCTCTAACCCCCAGAGAAGTATGGCCGGCTGGGGGTAGGGTGGGCTGGCTGCTCCGCCCTGCTGCTAGGAGGCCAGGCAGGCAGCCTCCACTCCCCCATAGCAGGGAAAGTGGGGGGCAGGATCAGGCCACCAGGAGGAGCAGAATCAGGCCCACACGAGGGAGGGGGTGCATGCAGTGAGCAACATGTTGTCCAGCTGGAGTCCGGCCTTAGAGGGAGAGAGAAAAAGAATGAGGAGGGGAGCAGGGATCGATTATAGGACAAATTCTACTTTAAATGAAGTTGTTGGGGATTTGCCCTTGACCTCTATGGGAACATGATTGGACTAATATGTTACCTGTAGCAGGAAAAAAAGATGAGATGAGATACTAATTAAAGATGAGATACTAATTAATCATCTAAAAAAGCTTGCAACTTTGGTGATGAGTAACTCTGGCTATTATCCAAGAACAGTATTCAACCTATGGGCTTAATCCATTAAAACCAGAAATAAACATAAGATCATGCAGCTGCAATTACTTCACAAAGGCAACTCTTACCTTGACTAATTGAAACTTCTAGCTATCTCTACAGTAGCAAATTAGTCTGGACTAAGCAAGCTCAGTCCGGGCTAATTTGAACCCTGTCTACACTAGCTGTTGGCTAGTTCAAATTAAAATATTTTTTTAGTTCAAACTATCCAAAGCTTAGTTTGAACTAGTTTATTCGGCTGTTTAGTCCGCACTAACTGCTTAGATCAAACTACCCCTTTGACTAGTTTGAACTAGCGCAATGTAAACATGCTAGTTCAAACTAAATGTCTATGTCCACACGTTGTTTTTAAAGTGAAACAACCAACAGAGCTTGTCATTTCGAAACAATGGAGCTGAAATTGAAACAACAAAACCTTGTAGGAAATTCAAATAGCCCTTGAATTGAAAGGGCTGTTTCAAAATAATGCCGTTTGGTCGCGTTATGTCAAAACAGACCTGTTTTGATTCAATGGTTTGACCTTCCTCCTGGGGTGCATAGCACCCTGGAAGGAAGGCCTCCCCCACCACCCCATCAGCACCCTGGCCAGGGAGGGGAGGGTACAGGGGGCATTGCAGAGTGGTGGGGGCTGAGCTCCCAGGACACCCTGAAACCCCTGCCACTGGCGGGCAGCAGGGCTGAGCTCTCGGGGCACCCCAGTACCACTGCTGCTGGCCAAGTAGTAGGCACAGAGCTCTTGGGGTACCCTGAAACACCTGCTGCTGGCAGATGGCAGAGGCTGAGCTCCTGCTGTGCCCCGGTGCCCCTGCCTCTGGCCGAGTGGCAGGGGCTAAGCTCCCAAGCAGCCAGGTGTAGGAGTACTGGGGTGCTGCAGCAACTCTGCCCCTGCCACTCGGTCAGTGGCAGGGGTTTCGGGGAGCCCTGAGAGCTCAGTCCCTGCCACCCAGCCAGGGGCAGGGGGGGGGGGGAGCCCCAGACCCCTCCCCCCCCGGCCACTGGGGCGGGGAAAAGCAGAGCCAGTGGCAGGGGATTGGCTGGCAACATCACCCTGTCAGTGGGACATGTTGCCATACCTCCCGTGGTCCCCCTCTCCTAAATCAAAATAGCAAGTCCTGTGTCTGGACTTGCTATTTCAGTTTGGTTTTTTTGCTTAAATCAATTCAAGTTGAATCGATTTAATGCTTTTATTTCAAATTAGCTTAATTCGATTTAACTTAAACCGATTTAAGCCTGTAGGTGTGGATATAGCCAATAGGTTCAAACCAGCAGTTAGTTCAAACCAAATCACACTTTTTGGTTTGAGCTAACTTTTAGTTTGAACTAGCCGTGTGTTTTAGTTTGAACTAAAAATTGCATGGCTAGTTCGAACTAAAAGTCAGTTTAAACTAAAAAATGCAGTTTAGCTCTAACTAACTTCAAACTACTTAGTTTGGACTAACCAAGTCTGAACTAAGATTTTTAGGTGTAGACATAGCCCTAGAAACCACAAGAGCACAGTTTAAAAAAATTGGTGTGAATATAATTAAATCCTTTTGAACGTTTAAAGACTAAGACTCTAAGCCCTACCTCTCAGGCTATATAACACAACTATATTTACTACTGTACATTTAGTTATAGTTCAGTGCAGTGGTTAACATGCAGGGATCCATGACCTGACCCTGGAGAGAATATGAGATAAACTTAATTTATATAGTGTATGCAAACTTCCTTTAATAGTTTAATGTGAAGCTAATATGACTGAAATGCAAACATGAGAACATAGGTAAGCTTGGCAGTAAGCAACAATCTGTGCTATAGTATTAATAGTTATACATTAGAGCATAGGGGGTATAAGAGCTATTATAAGCAACTAGACCTACAGCTGTAAGATACAATAAGAGCTTTGTGAAAAACAAGTCAACTGCAGAAAAACTGTTAATGCTTGAAAAAACAGACTTCTAGGGCAGTGGTTCTCAGGCTTTCACAGGTCGCATCACACTTGGTGAGTGTTGCAGCTCTACAATACACACCAGCACTCACACGCCAAGCCACATCCAGCCATCTCCCCGTCTCTCCATGACACACTAATCCCTGTATGGTGACATGGTAATGTGCCCCTACACAGTGGTTGAGAACCACTGTTCTAGGGGATTTTAGTATGTGTAAACTTGAGGTTAACCACATTCATTATTGCAAACACACACATGTAAATGAAAAGAGGGTTTAAAATCAGATGCTTTAATGTTTACAAGTGGGATAATTAGGAGTGGTTGAGTAGGTAGCAGCCCAAAACGTCATTTCCTTTTGTGATTGTGATGCTGTCTGGATCTAGGGAATTGTTTTTTGATTATCTTTCATATTAATATTTCATATTTGCAATAATCCATATGTGATACGCCATGTTTGGTACCAATAGAAAGGATGTAATCTGCATGGAGGATTATGTGGTTTATATGTAGGTATCATATCTGTATTAGGTGTGTGTTTGTTCTGTTTATGTTCCAAGTTATTTGAGTCTAGGGAGCTCCCAGACTGGATGGCTACAAAACCATTGTCTCCTTAATGACCCATTAAGGAAGCTCCGAGGTACAGTGAGCTCATGGAGAAACCTATGGAGCCACTGGGGCTTGCCCATGTGACTCAACTCCATTTTGAACAGCTAAAAACTCCACAAAGATGGGAAAGGCCAGAGGTGATAAAAGGCAGTGGCTCCATCCCCATTTTGTCTTCAGTTTCCAGTTTGCAACCAACATGCTCCTCTGGAACTATTTCTCTGCTACTGAACAAAGGATTAGGTGTCTACCAGTGGAATTGGACTAACCTGCAAACTACAAATTCTTCAAGGACTTGCTTTCTATGGACTCTAAATCATTTGCATGTATATGATTCACTTTGACCCTTTAACATCTCTCATATTTCATTTCTTTTCTTTTTGTATTAAACCTTTAGTTGTAGTTACTAAAGGATTGGCTGGCAGTGTGGTATTTTGGGTAAGATCCAAGCCTATATTGTTCTGGGTGATGTGGCTGACCCTTTGGGGTCAGGAGAACTTATGTCTTTAAGCGACCCAATGGCTAGGTGGGGACCAGAGGAGCAGATGTTCAATAAAGGGGGCTGTTTGTATTTAGTTATGCTTTCGGATGAATAGTATGGGGATTCAGAAGCATGTTTTGTTTACTGACTAGGAGACTGGTTTCAGTACCAGCCATCAGTGGTTTGGTGGTTTGACCCTTAGTTTTGCAGCTTGCCCTGATTTTTGAACATTCAGAAGGTTATCCCAGGAGGCCTGTGTCACAATGATGCTCTTCGCTTACTTTTTCTTCTGTCTTTGCTGGTGCCAGTCTCTATAACAATGGAAGAATGCCAGCATAGGGGATGGTCACGAAGTATAAGTATGCATGATCTCAGGGGTTGTTCTGTTCTACTCCTTTTTTCTATGATTTCAATTATCTTTGTCTTTACTGAATAAAACTCAGTCTCCTTCTGTGCTTCATCAATCTCATCTTCTTAATTAACTCTAAGTAGCTGCCTAAAGAAAGAATCTCTTACATGTGATAGTGTATTTGTCCTCCATACTAATCTATGGTTAGAGAAGAATGATATTTTTCCTCTCAGTAACTGAAAAATGAGAAATGAAAAATAAAAAGAAGCAAACAAATGGGTTTGAAGTACAGCTTCCAACCCTGACACTAGCCTAACGAAAATGCACTCAGAATGGCCTCCAGTCTGTAGGGATCAAAAATGGACACCCCAAAGATTAAAAATAATCCACTGTCACCCATAACATTTAAGACACCTGTGTATGAATGTTACCTTCAGTGTGAAAATATGTAGTACTGATGCCTAGTTTACAATATGAAACAAACATATGATCACTCCAGGCAGCTCTGGTTTGACAACTTCCTGAATACAGTGTTCATTTCTGGGTGTCTTATTTTGAGACGTATATTTCCAAACTACAGAGACTTTAGAGAAGCTCAATAAAAATGATTCAGTAGTTGGGCTGATTTATGCTAAACCAAAGAATAAGAGTATAAATTTCAAACCAAGCTTGCACTTAGGAGGGTGGAATATTGCAGAGCAGTGAGCACACAAGTATCCTCATATTCTCACACCCCTCTGACTCAAAGGGACCTTGGTCTCTAGAGACCAAGAAGTAATTTACATTATTGGTACATTCACTGACTAACCTCTCTATAGATGTTTCTTCCTGACTTTAAAGGATGGATGAAGAAGCAGCATATGAGATGTCGGCTGGCATTGCTTGAAAGAATATGAAATACTGAAACTGCTTTTTATTTCAGATTAACATAGCCTACAGGATATTAAATATATCACAAAGTATGGTATTAGCATATCTCTGCAGCTATCTTCCAAATATTCAGGTCTAAACATCTGAACTACAGAGTAGGAAGTTATTAGGATTCTGAACCTGGTTCTAGATCTAATTTCACTGGTGATTTCCAAAGTCAGCACCCAAACTTGCATGCTTTTTGGGGTGATGAACTGGTATCTCATTGTTTCTTTATCTTTTCTTCTGTTACAGGTAACATGTTTGTCCAACCATGCTCAGATGAAGATCAGGAGAAAAATCTCCATCAACTTCACTAAGAGTAGCATTTGGCCCATAATCAAGTCCCCCGTTCTCCCCCCCCCCCCCCCCCCCCCCGCCTCTCCTGTATTGCTGGTTAAAATTATCTCATTCTGTACATCTGATATATCGGGAGTTTGGGTAGGAAAGAAAGTTTTTAATGTTGACCTGTCCTGGAAGTGGGAGTCACAGAGGACCAGATCCTCAAAGGTATTGAGATGGCTAATGCCCACTGAAATCAATGGAAATCAGATGCCTAAAAATCTCTGATGATCTGCGCCCCAGTGATTCAGACCTTTAGCGTGCATCAGCTTGTCTGCTAGGATTAGGGGTAGGAGAAGTAAGGAAGAGGGACTGCAAACAGAGACAGAAGTCAGGGGGAGGGGAGATTTGCTATCAAGGTACAAAAGATCCTGGACAAAGGGAGGTGGCAACAGTTCCAAGGATTGATGAGTGATGCCACATGGTAAGGCAAGGCCTTGACAGTAGGACCAGGATTTGGGGACTGCAGGTGCAAGAGAGGATCCCAGCTAGCAGGGCCCTGAAAGAAGGGCCCAGGATAATTTGGAAGTGGCCCCAGAGACACAGTCAGCATACCTTGGGAGGAGATAATGACAGCTAGAGAAAGGAAGTGGAAACCTGAGTATGAAGGAATAGACTTTGAAACTTCAGGAAACAGATGGTGAAAGAATGAATAAAACAGTCATCATAAGTGGGTGCTGAGGACATTTGGGAGCAACGAGAGGTGGAAGGAATAGGTTCCCCCCAACCCCCAAAAGGGGACCAGATCTTGAAGGCAACTTGACCAGAGGGCTCGGTCTCAAACATGAGCATGAGGCTAGAAAACCAAAGCAAGGTGCACCCCTTCCAGGGGAACATTCTTGAGCTCAGAGTGTGAAGAAATTGACCCCATTGGTTTAGACTGGGAATGATTCTGAGCAGGAAAGGGTTGAGTTTGAAGGATGAAAGTTAAAGGACTGGAAAACATTCTGAGTGTGTGAATGGTAAAAATGGAAGAGTGAGGGATGTATGAGAGGGGAAAGACAAGCAGTAGGATAAAATAAAAGCTAGATTTGAAGTTTGAGGAAGAAGAGAGGACTGAGGGAGGAAGACATGAAAGTTAAATACAGTTTTCTCCCACCTGGGCTTTACTGTAATTATGTCCCAGTTTTTATGTTATGCAAGGGAAAGTGATAGAAGAAGAAAGAATGAAGAACTTTCTCATGCTTCTTCCCCACTGTAGCAGTTGTGGCCACCCCCTGGTGGCCAGTCAGCCCTGTTAAATTACCCCTGCCTTGCTATACCTGCATGAGATGTTGGAGTTTCAAGGAGGAGAGCCAGCAGTTCAGGGCTGCTCAGGGAGGAGAGCAGATAGACATCTCCTACCTGGAGAGAAGAAGCCAGGAGCTGTTGATGGGACGAGCATGCACTAGACGGGTGGGGGTGGATGGGTGGAGCAGTGCCTAAGTGTCTGTTGGTGGGTGTTGAGACAGGCCCATCGTAGCTGAGGTTTGCCTCTATGGAAGGGGGCCAGATGCTGAGCTTGGCTAGGATGAAGAATCCTATGTTTTGTGCTTTTGTTGGCTTTGTTCTAATAGTCTTCATTGTCCTGGAAGGAGCTGAACTCTCTCAAGCAGCCTGGCTGGAGTAGGGCACAGAGCATGATGGCAAAACTGAGGCAGAACAGTGGAAAATCCACACTATAGCTTGAGGGGCCACTCAGGATGGTGAGTCTTGTGCATCCATCACTTCCCTCATTCCTGCCAAATCCTTCTACATAATATGCCCCATCCACTGTTTAATTTATGCCAGAGCTTCTGAGGGCTAAGCCATGGCATCTCTAGGTTTGGCAGTTCATAGCACTAGCAACTCTGGGTTTGCCATGTCAGTTAGGGACAGTAAAAACAATTGCTTGAGCCCTGGTACCTAATTACTTGAGCCTCAGCATCTCTTTCTTTACAAATTACATTAAAAATTGGCTCCATTTCTCCTAACATGTTCAATTTTTTACTTTGAAAATCTCAATTTTCAATGGAGGTTTGCTGGCACAGTTGATGGGGAACTACGCTGCTTGCAACCTTATCACGTATTCTGGACACGAGCCACCACTGAGGCATACCACATGCCTATACGGCTCTGCCATGGGCTCCACTTTGCTATTCCCTTCTGCGGTCCTGCCTGGGCTACCCTTTATGATGTCTTGTGCTCCAGATCAGAGGGGACTTTGGTTGCATCCCAATACTCTTAAGAGGCACCACCAAGAGGGAGGGGTTTTTTTTGCAACAACCAGGCACAGTCTGTCCCTATTTGTTTCAGCTTCAAAATGCAGGTTTCAATAAATGTTTTCATTCACTGTTTTATTCTCTCTGACCTCTGTTTTATTCTTTAAATTCTGACCTACATGAAATGACTACATAATGCTGCAAGTGCTCATAAAATTTGCAGTGGATGCACATAGGAGTGTTTTTATCCCCCATTAGCACGCATTCTCTTAAATCCCTAAAGCACCTTTTAAAAGTTCCAGAATTTTATTTTGAATTTCCATTTGTATTAGAATCTTCATGAGCTGATGGACAGTACTCAGTTTACAATACAAAGATTATGGCAACTCCTTGGTAAAACAATATTACTAACCAAGCCCTCTAAAAGATGAAGGCTCTAAATTTCTGAAAGTGCATGTTGCCAACTTAAATTCATCAAAATCCTATGGAGCATGAAAGTTAGGGCTTGTGTGTACTCCCCAGATATATGCTCAAGCAAATGTATGTGTGCTTCCAAATGTAGAACATGCTTTTGTGTACGCATAGCTGAAGACACAGGCTCACAGTAGTTCTCTTAAAGGACCTTGATGTTATTACACTGCAAAACAGAAAAACTGTGAGAATTTCTTGTGAAATTTTCAGTGTGTTTTCTATTATGGGTGATGCTAGAAATCTTGGAAGAAGAGCTTTTTTGCCATATGTGAGTATTTTTGTTTTAGGTCCTGACTAAAACTAAGGGATTTAATTTTTTTTAATCTCACATTGATTTTATACCAATATAATGCTTTTAATATTAGTGGGATTACTATGAATTTACAACAAAAATAAGAAGGATCACAATCAACCCCAAGGACGTGCAGAGAGGTGTACAAATGGTGGTTATGGAAGAAAGAGATAAAACCCTGATATTTATTAAATATCCAAAATATGGATCAATACAGGATGGACTAGAAGGATTTGTGAAGGTGCAGCTAGCTTTTACTTTAGCCATATTGGCCCTGTCATCTCCACTGATCATGTGGGAAGAAAGCAATATATACAATTATTGAATGGATCAGGATTTTTGTCCCTCCAACTTGTGAATATAGGCCTTTTTTTCCCAAACAAATATTTTCATGCTTCCTAGGTTTTTTTCTTTCACAGTCACTATTCAAGACAATAATATTTTTTGCAATTAATTACATTTAGAGAATCAGTCAATATGCTGTTATTTTGGCAGCAGGTTTGAAAACTTAACTTCTAATTCCACATTTAAGTTAATAAATAAAAGTGATCTGGCCTTCAAAGGTGATGAATACCTGTAGCTCCCACTGAAATCAATTCTTGCACTTAATACACAGTTCAAGGATACTACAGACCTGCTACTAGTGTACACGTGCACTACTTTGAATCAAAATAATCATCATTATTTCAGTTTAAAGTGTAGACATACCCTTACTTATACTGGCATCTGTCTTCCCAAACATTTATTTGGTTGCCAATATGGAAACTGACAGTGCTGTAAGGGTTAATCATATTCCTTTACTCCTAAGTCAGTAGTCTCATAACTTATGACTATTTTTACCTTAAAGAACGATCACTATTTTTCATGTACTGAAAGAATGTGGTATTCTCTAATTTATGCACAGAAAAATGTTTCACATCTAATAAGATAAAATGGAAGCAAAGCTTTCTACAAACAACTTAATAAACAGAGAAAATAAAAATGTCTCAAATTCTAAACCCATTAAACAGGAATAAAAATAAAACTACATAGTATTATTGTGTATTTTCCAACTGTCGCTACATAGCCTCTACACCTCCAGCATAACATGTTGCTTTACACCTACGAGTAAACCATCCAGTATAGACAAAGAACCTAAAGCTTTTCCCAATGCTTGTAATTATAATGAACAGCAATGAATACATGACCATACTCCTACAGACAACCTGGAGAGAGTTTCATGCCATGTTTCAGAAGGCCTAGCAGCTGCCCCTTTCAGAATGTTTAATGATGTATCTTAGTACTTGTTTTTAATGAAATAAAGATTCCTCTCCTCTCTTTTCTGCCACACTCAAATGTCTGTTTACTGAATTTGCTTTCACTAGCTTTGCTTCCCCCCCCCCTTTAAAATTTTTTGAGCTTTTTCCTTAGCTCTCCTGTGTCGATTTTCAGTGTTAAGTAGTGATTTTGCTCCAGAATTCACTATTTAGCCATTCCACCATATAATGTGAATGAGGAAACAAACACAAACAACAACATTTCCAAGGTCTGGGTATAGTGGTTTATAAGAGCTTTGAGACCTAGTCTAAGGAGTAAGGGAGTAAATCCAGGAACTGAACCATGGTAACATAGTCACTAGATTTCTGAGCCGGCTTGTGTTCTCTTCTGAAATTCTGCTTATATACGCATGTGTTAGAATTTGATTTTATTTTCAATCTGTTTTTCTAGTATCTTCCATAGTTTTCTTCAGTTATCTCTAAGAACAACAAATCATTCCACAAATGACTGATGAAAACACTTCTAGAAACAATGATTATATATTCATACTTGTATACAGAAAATAGTGAGATGTACTGATGCACAGTGAAATTGGAATGTGTCTGACAGAACTATATGGTAGTGTCAAGCTAAGAGTTATAATGTTTTCATACAGTGTTTGTAGTATTTCTAGAAATGTCAAACTACGGTGTCTTCCAAAAGAAATGTGTATTTCTTAGGAGATAGATTATTGCATAAGGTTCAGTTTATGCCAACGAACAAGGCATTGAATAGTCAGTTCAACTTGGTTTATTAAGGTAGATTGTCTTAACTAAAGATATGATAGCATACATATTGAAAAGCAAAACTTACCAACTCTGTGCAGAATCTATGTCTGCTTGCACTGAACTCATATGGTTTATGATCTTAAGATCTTTTTTAAAAACATTTTATTTTTATTTTTATATAAAGATATGTACACATAACAAAACAAAACATAAACAAATATGTGCACAAGATGGAAATAGCATAAAAAGTAGTAAAATACAACATACATTATTTGCAGAACTTGGGAAAAACAAAAGAAAAACAAAGAAAACCTGAATCCACAGAGATCAGGTAAAGCTTTGATTATTAAAATGATTAAATAAGTGAGAACATGAGTATCAGAGACTCATATATAGTATATATGTAATACTTTCATATGTGACCAGACAGCCTCATGTTTTTTCCAAGTGTTTCTATTAGACACAATCATTTTTTCCAGTCAGTTTGCATATGAGAAAGGAATTGCAGATTTCCATTTTCTCAAAATAACTCTTTTGGCAATTGAAATAACAATCAGTTTCTTAATATTAACTAGTAATAACAATTCACCCAACACCCTAAAATACATAAGCATAGAAAAGGAAAGATCTCTCAAAAAGTTTGTGTTAATATTAAATATGGTGTTCCAGACCACATGCATCTTTTTTAATTTTTATTTTTTAAAAGAGAAATAATGTATGAAAAGGTTGGCATGCGACATCTCCACCATTTGCTGGGCATTGCCAATCCAGCCTTAGACATATGTTCTGGAGTCCAGTAGGACCAGTTTAATATCTTGGTCTGAAAGAATCATAAGGATAAAGAACTGGAAGTATCTTTCACATTAAACCAGACATCCTCCCAGTTTCTGTTGGGATAGCAAGCTAAGTTATTTTCCCCTTTTTTTTGAGACTGAGATTTTGAGTGTTATGCAAAGTATTAGCACCTATTAGCAATTCCTTGTGACTTTTGTTTCCACATTTCTTAATCTGTTCTTCTAGAGGTAAGAGAGTTGAAACAGACCAAATGTTCCCTATCCTGGCATGAATGCTCTAAGATAGCCTCTGAAAGAAGGCCTGTGATACAGCCTTAGCTGTTACTCGTTAGAGTGTCTTCCTCCAATTACATGTATCAGTTTGTATTATACTTTTAATTCCTGTTAATCCCTTTTCTATCTAAACCGTCTTAAGCGTGGGGTTGTCCTCAATCTTGAGATATGGGTTATCCCATAGTGGCATAAGAAAAGAACTATTAAATCAGATGCTCTAATCATCATAACATATTGCAGGGTGCCTCATGTAGATGCAAAGATAGGCCTTTTCCAAGAGGTTAGGTAGCCTCTTCAGGAATAAAAATGAAGAGTAGTAATCAAATAGCATAGATAAGCTTTTTTCAATCTCCAACCAGACAGATGTAAATACAAAATCACTGGATGGGAACCACCTTATGAGACACATATTTGGAACTCTAGATAATCAGATACAAATTTGGCAACTCCATCCAGTTGCCAGGATTTTTTTTAAGGGTCTTGTGGGACAAGCAAGATGTTTTTTATCACATATAAAGTGCATTATAAGCCTATTTATCCGAGCAAAGAGTAAGGGAGAGATGTTAAAAATCAATAGGCTGGTAATATCAGTTCCATGTGACCCCTCCCCTCTGTATATTATCTAACAATAGTCTACAGATCCCTAAATGCAAATATATTTTAAATCAGTATTACCCTGTAAACATTATTGGATATTCTAAGAACCTATATAATGTGCTCCTATGTACAGAAGTTTTTATGTATTCATATGCATATACATATATACAGTCTCATCACAAGTAAATTTACAATTTATTTTGTAAAATATATAAACTAGTATAAAATCAAAATATTTAATTCATAGTATGTCAAATATCCTGCACAGAATGAATAAGTAGTGCTATTTAAGGTTTTGATTATAATTTACTGTACATCAGGAGTATAGATAGACTTGTGGCTACCATAATACAATTCAACCAGAACAGAACTAGTGAAGAAATTCTGTCTAGTAAAAGTGCAAGCTGTGGTGATTAGTGAAGCTAATACTTCAGTCAGTAGATGGTGCTATATCCCCCAACTTATGGCTTGTCTTCACTGATGACAGTGAATTTGCCACTATCAGATGGCTCTCCCTGATCAACTGATCCCCTCTGTGAAGACCTGTTCAGTTGATCAGGAAGCGGACGCTAGAAGGCTACCCCTGCAAAAAAAAGTAGCCCTGAGCTGGAGAGAAGGGGTTTCCGAAAAGTAGGCAACCAGAGGAAGATATGCAAGGTACTCTAAATTCCACAGGAGCAGCTGTGTTAGTCTAGCTCAGCAAAACAAGCCAGGAGTCCTGTGGCAATTAAAGACTGACAAAATTATTTTTTGCATTAGAATTCTGGGAGAAAATCCCAGTTTGTCAGACACTTTGAAGATCAGGGAAAATATGGGAGGATAATAAATGCAGGGCAGTGTGAGTCATGGGATCAGTTTCCAAAGGGATAGCCATGTTAGTCTAGTCCAGCAAAAAAAACCCAAGGAGTCACATGGCACTTTAAGACTAGGGCTGTGTTCTCACACAGCCAGTTATTTCGATATGGTTGTTTCGCAACAACCGTATATCGAAATAACCCTTATTTCGAAACACCTTATTTCGAATTAACA
>ML682038.1:253207-266415 GCA_007922195.1 Podocnemis expansa | reverse complement strand
GAAAAATAAATCTGTTAGTCTTAAAGTGCCACATGATTCCTTGGTTTTTTTCATGGGATCAGGTCACACTGTAACAGCAAATCAAAGCAGCTGTTAAAATTCAAACACTGGGAAACAGCACATAGAGGAAGGTGAAGTCAAATCACCTGTTGTAATGGGAAAAGAATCCACAGTCATGATTTAATCCTGCTTTCACACAACTGAATCTGCATACCATTTCCAATTGTGCTGTTTCTCTTTGAAATCTTGATGTCTTACTGACTTGCTTGAGCACAGCTGTTAACAAATCATCATCAGAGTACTTAGGAAGATTGAAGTGGTCAGCAACTAGTTTTTGAGTGTTGTGATTTCTGATGTCAGTTTTGTGCCTGTTTATTCTTTTGTGCAGAGACTGTCCTCTTTGTCCAATATATAGGGAGTGGGAGGCATTTCTGGCACGTGATGGCATAAATCACATTGGTGGATTTTAAGTATTTTAAGTGCTTTGTATATCTCCCTTTGATTGCTGCTGCTGCATAGCTGTATAGACCAGCCCTTAGTGTTAAACTCTTGCTCTTTTCATTACAGTGCTATACAGCTGTGCTATTACAAACGCAATCAATGGAAGAATTCAACATAGTTGGTTATTTGCTAGGAGTTAAATGATTATACAAGTGAATACTGTTGTGTTTACAAAGATATGCAGGAAAACAAAATGAGTTCTAAACTTGTTGCGGTATACGTTTTGTGATTAATAAAAAATATTCTGCTGATTTTGGTCAAATCTGGTCTCGGTCTTTGAAGTATCTGTCACGATTCACAGGGGGTTTTGCAAAATTTTATGAAGCCTGCTAAATCCATGAGGAAGGTGGATGCCTACTTGATTCTTTATCTGATATAGATCCCCCTGAGGATTTGCTTATGCTGATGAATGCAATCTTCTTTTTGTTAAGTGCATCTGAGAAGTCACAAAAAAGAGAAATGTTGTGGTCTTTGTGCATAAGGATTTCATCTTTTCTAGCACTATTAGTTAACATTACTTTATCACTGAATGTCATCAGCTTGAAGATGCTGGATTTGGACTTATCAGAGTCCTGCATTCTTCTCCCGGCATTTAATGAGCCTTTTCACTATCTAATGTGTAGAGATGGAAATCCAATTTAAGTATGTCAGGGAGCAGCTTCTGAAGAAAGCTTATAAAATCCTTCTCCTCTAGAGCCACCCACAGTGCTCTAGAGGTGAAGTTTGTTTCTTTCTTTTGATTTTCTAAGTCATTGTGCTTTTCTTCCATTTTATCTAGCCTAAGCTTTAAGGAGCCAGTTTCTTGGTTTCAATAGCAATCTTTTAGAGCTCATCTTCCAAGTGAGCCATCTGGGATTTTACATCACACACATCATTAGAGAAGTTGCCAATGTTTTTTGTCATTTACATCCATCCAGACTTTGCCTTGACCCACAACTATGTCAGTTTGGAGATGATCTATACCTTCAAGTCAGTGGCACAGCTATGGGTAGCCACATGGCCCCACAGTATGCCAACATTTTTATGGCTGACCAAGAACATCACTTCTCAAATCTTGTTCCCAAGTTCCTCTCCTTTACCTACACTACACTGATGACATTTTCATCATCTGGACCCACAGGAAAAAGTCCTTTGAAGAATTTCCACCCCACCATCAACCTCAGTCTTGACCAGTCTACACAAGAAATCCACTTCTTGGACACTACAGTATATATAAGGGATGGACACATTAATGCTACCCTATATTGAAAACCAACTGACCACAGTACATACCTGCATGCATCCAGCTTCTACCATGGACACATTACATCATCCATTGTCTATAGCCAAACCTTAAGATACAACTGGATTTGCTCCTATCCCTCAGACAGAGACAAACACCTACAGTAACTCTACCAACATTCCTAAAACTAAGTACCCACCTGGGGAAGTGAAAAAGTTCAACAGAGACAGACAGGTACACAGAAGTCACCTGCTATGGGACAGACCTGACAGAAAACAGAACGCCACTGGCTATCACCGACAGCCCCAAGCTAAAATCTCTCCAACACATCATTAAGGATCTGCAACCTGTCCTGGAATATGATCCTACACTCTCTCAAGAACTTGGAAGGCAGGCCTATCTTTGCTTACAGACAGTTGCCCAACCTGAAGCAAATACTCACCAACAACTGAACACCATATAGTAAGAGCACTAACCCAGGAATCATTCCCTTCAACAAACCTCATTGCCAACTCTGCCTGCACATCAATTCCAGTGATACCATCACAGGTCCCAGCCACATCAGCCGCACCATCAGGAGCTCATTCAGCTGCACATCTACTAATGTGATATATGCCATCATGTGCCAGCAATGCTCCTCTGTCATGTACATTGGCCAAACTGGATTGTCCCTACACAACAGAATAAACTAACACAAATCAGACATAAAAAATGGTAACATCCATAAACCAATAGGAGAATACTTCAATGTCCCTGGATACTCAGTAGTAGACTTGAAAGTTGCAATACTTCAGCAATAAAAAACACACTTCAGCATGAAACTGCAGAGCTGGAGCTGATTTGCAAACTTGACACAATCTGACTGGATCTGAATAGGGACCTGGAATGGTTAATACATTACAAAAAGTAATTGTGCCTGTTCATGCATTCTCTCCTTCTAATCTACTAATGTGGAAGGGCTGCATCCACCCTAAGTGAATTGGCTTTGTTAACACTTGCCCTCGCTATTGTATTGCTTCTCCTTCATCATGGCATGTGTATATATACCTCTTCACTGTAGTTTCCATTTCATGTATCTGATGAAGTGTGTGGAGCCCATGAAAGCTTATGCCTGATGAAATTTCTTAGTCTTAAAGGTGCCAGAGGACTCTTGTTTTTGGTAAATCCAGTCAGTCTGTGAGGTGTTGTCTCAGGGCATATCTACACGGCAATTAGATGCACATGGTTGACCTGCGGCAGCTGACTTGGGCTTGCATGGTTCAGCCTCAAGGGCCTATTTTAACAGTGGTGTAGATGTTTGGTATAAGGCTGCAGTCCAATCTGTGGGCCTTTGCCACCTTGCAACTTCCTAGAATCCAGGCAGACAGCAATCATTTATGCCTCAGTTAAACAGTAACTTAGCCTGGGTCAGCTGGCACAGGCCAGTAGTGGATTTTGTGTTGTGATATCCTGAGTTGTGTTCTGCTGTGCCCTTGCAGTCTTCCCCTTCAGTTGCTTAGATGATTCAGCTTTTCTCTTCTGTTGCCTCTCATTTTTTCATGTCAACAGTCTGAAGTTTATCCAGAGGATTGATTTAAATTTTATGACAAACTTATTGCCTGTTTGCTGGTAAAATAATTATTAGAGACAATTTGATACATGAGGAGTTAGGGGGTCCAGGACTAGATAACTGTTTTTTTGATGAGTACCATTTGACTCCAGCCCTCAGTCCACAAATCCTTTATACATTAGCTTTTTTTAACCTTTTATTACAGTTTGCGATTATTATGTAGTTTAACGTCAACCAGTTACTTTTAAATGTCCTGTTCCCATATGCCATATATTTCCACCATAACATGTTTAACCTATTTTAGCCTGCTTTCAAAACAAGTTTTTAAGCATGGTCACTAGAAACCCTTAGGCTTCAGGCCTATATGTCAAGAGTTGCTACTTCCAGCTTTCAGAAATATTGCAGCAGTTAACCTACAGATTTGTAGAAAATGTGTCAGGATACTGAAAAGTCATTTATTTTCAATGCAATATCCATAGCTTTCACGTCTTTGCAATATGATCACCTAAGACACAGTCCAGCTCCCACTTCATTTAGCCACTGACTTAAGAAGGAAAGATTAAATGAGTCTTTAATGGTTAAATCAAATTCTGGAAGACATACAATCAAATAACATGTTTCATAGTTGCCTTCAGTGTGGCAAGATAGTGGGAGGAAGGTAGGCCCTACTACATTCCTAATATGTTGTTTCAGAGCTTATTGGGGCTGTATCTTTGAATAATTTGGGTTTTCAGTTAAGCCATGGTAATAAAGCAGATAACACTAAATGAGTTTATACAATATATATAAAACTAGTCCTGATTAGGGAAAGAAGACCACCAATTTTATTATATTAAATGGATTGTAAACATTCTTCTCCTTTATAACTCCAATAATTTTGCAACACATATAAAGATTTTATATATGACAACAGAAGCTCTGGAATCTATTCATGCTAATGAGTGCCAATAATGCTTCAATACATTATCGCTCATGAAATAGAAAAGCCAGCTGTCCTCTTATTAAGGACATTCCACCCACCCACTAGCCCAAACTACCCTGGCTCACTCTGCTTCTTTGCCAAAAGCTGGAAATAAAACAGCACTGGAACTGGGAGTGGTGACTGAACAGAGCAGACTGAAGTAAAGGCATTTATTTGAATGTTTGTCCTCAACTGACAGTGCCAAGGGATGTCACAGGTGTCATTTGACATGTCAGCTTTACTGTCTTTGGCAGTCTAAAGGTCTCCAATTTTAAACATTTATAACAGGCACTTTTCTGCCACTTTTGCTGAAGGAAATCTGGAAAATGTTTTGAGAAAGATAATGAGGAAAATATGGTTAATTTGTATTGAAATATCATCCAGGTTACTGATATTTGAAGATGACAATGAGTATTCTATCTCAGTGTGGTGGGAATCCAATGGCCACATTCTCAGTTATGCCAAGTTGGCATTGTGAAGATATCATCTGCATCCACTATCAGGATCCTTTAAACTGTTAGGCATTTAGTTTGAATTAAACTTGAACTAATTAGATTGAATTAAGAACATGAACTAATTCAAACTAACATAAATTCAAATTACTCCATGTTGTTAATTCAAACTAACTGCCCTTAGTTCGAACTTATTATTAAATTCAAACTGAGGGTTAATTCTCATCTACATTTTGAACTAACATACGAACTAAGGGCTTAGTTTGAACTAACCAGAAGGTCTTACTAGTTCAAACTAAGCTTTCATTAGTTTGAATTAAGGAATTTGTTAGTATGAGCTAATGAAAGCCTAGTATACACAGGTACTAAGTTTGAATTAAGCCTCCTTAAGTCATACTAACTTGCAAGTGTAGATATACCCTTTGGGCCTTGATGCAAATGAAAGTAAAGCACAAAATTTCTATTTCCAAGCACAGTAAACTACTGAATATCATATTTGAATGAAATGTGACTAAATATACTCTATTGAATAGCAAAAAAAAGGGAAAAAGATGGAGAAGGAAGAAAATCAAAGCATCAGAGAGATTATTTTTGAAAACTAACATAACTTTCCTTTGAACTGAAATGAAAATGTTGATTTGTTCCTATGTTTTCCCAGAAAAATAGAGAACTCTTAACTGAAAATTTTCCATTCAGGAACTTCTGTGGAATGGCTTAGAATTTTTCAAATTTTAAATTTCAAATTTTGTTAAAAAGTTCTACTAAATATGTCCCAAGATTCCCACTATTTATTAGCCTTGGGATGGCCTCTGTTTCCATAGTAACTTATGTTACCAAGGCCTTTCCTAACCGGGTTCATTGTTTTTATTTCCCTCAACTCACAGAAATACACAGGAAGACCTTTCTTCTTTAGAAAAAATATCCCTAAAAATTAGTAAGTAAACCTAATCCTGTAACTAATAAACTAAAATAAAAGATGCAGTTGCTTGCTCATATTTAACTACTACCCCAGCTAAATCAATTACAGAAAGCCAAAGTACAGAAATAAATAGTCATTTAATTAACAAAGTTTATAGCCTTAAATGTATTTAGTTATCTTTACAAAGCGCTTCTCTGTGCTGATTGAAAACATCTTGTCTGAGGTATCCAAGGATTATTTTAGCCTTTTCAGTGACTGCTTCATATTGGTGACTCATAGTCATCCTGGGATTGACCAGTATATCCAAATCTTTCACCTGCTCTGTCACTTCCAACTGACATATCCCAAGTTTATAACAAAAATTCTTATTGTTTGACTCTAAATCCATGACCTTGCACTAGGCACTATTAAACTTCATTCCTTTTATATTACTCCAGTTTTCAAATTCATCCAAATCTTTTTTACATTATTTTTATCCTTCTCCGTATTGGCAATACCTTCCAATTTAGTGTTATACACAAATTGCATTAGCATATTCCCATTTTTTGTGTGAACGTTGTTAATGAAAATGTTGCATAAGATTGGTTCCAAGACTGAGCCTTGAGAAACAGCATTAGTAACCTCCCTTCAGCCTGACAGTTCACCTTTCAGCATGTTTCATTGTGGTCTCCCATTTACCTGGTCCTTATCCACCTCTCAGTTCACATAATGATCTCCATCTTCTCTTTAATTGCTAATAGTTGCACAGGACAAATTATTAATCACTCAATCAATCTAATCAGGTAGATTAGATCTACTGCATTTGCTTTGTCTAGAAAATAGTTTATCTTCTTAAAGGAGACCAGGTTGGTCTGGCATAATCACCTCTTGTAAAAGCCACATTATATTTTGTCCCAATTACAGTTTTCATATGTCCTTAACCCACTCTCTTTCGAAACTTATTATAAGACCTTGCAATGGAGAACAAACAGGACTGTAATTTCCTCTTCTTTTTTATTATAGGTACTGTATTTGCAATTCTCCAGTCATAAGGCAGAACCTCTGAGTTTACAGATTCACTAAAAATCCATGTTATTGGGGTTGGATTTTCATATGCCACTTCCTTTAATATTCCTGCCTGGAGATTATCCAGGCCCTCTGATGGTCTCATTATGTTGCTAAAGTTTGACTTCCACCCTGGATGTGATCATTTCTATTTCCACACCCTTGTTCCCATTAGACATCCTGTCTCTTCCCCCACATGCCATATTACCCTTATTAAAGCATTCATTTAGGTGTTGGGCCATATTTGAATTGTCTTTTTATCTGAGTCAGTCTCATATGTCCCATTCAATTGAGGTAAATAGAGCTCTAGTCTCCAGTTTTGTTTACAGAACTTGTTAGTTGGACTTCTCCATCAAGTTATTAATACAACATCTCAACAGTGTTTACATATTTGAAGATTACTTTTTGCATTAGGATGGCCCTAAACAAGAAATCTATAGGAATTTTCACCATTTTCTTCCTCACAAGCAACTTCTATGTAGCATCTGAAGCATGTTTTCTTTGACAGTGTAAGTGTAAAATACATAGAGTGATATGAACATAATAGCATGTTGTGACTTGCACGATTGATGTCAGCAAGACATTCAAGAGTTATGTTGTAGAGCAGTGGCCTGCAGGGGCTTTTAAAGTGGTCCATGGCTCTCCTCCCATTGACTGTAGAGGGAGCCATGGCCTAAGGACCCAGCTGAAGCACATCTCAGTGGGCTTACAAGACTGGTGCAGGCTCTTTACTGCAGTCAAGGGGATGGGAGATCAGTGCTCTCCTCCCCCTGACCGTTGCAGGAAGCATAGCAAAGCACTTTGCCTGGGTCCCATAGGTGCTGGGGTCCCTGCTGGAGACATAGGAATGAGAGTATTGACCTTCTGTCCACCTGGCTGCAGAAGAGTGCCACTGCCTAGCTTCTCAGGTGGAGCATACAGGGCTACAGGATGCATGCAAAGTTCCAAAGGGGCAGCTGTGTTAGTCTAGTAAAGCAAAAAAAGCAAGGAGCCTTGTGGCACTTAAAGACTAACAGATTTATTTATTGCATGAGCTTTCATGGGAGAAAATCCCACTTCATCCCACTAATCTGTTAGTCTTTAAGTGCCACAAGACTCCTTGCTTTTTTAGGATGCATGCAGTTTTCCTGCTGCAGCCAGAGATAGGGAACATCAGTGAGATGGCAGACTGTCAGTACAACTTCGTTTTATGGGGAACTTCTGTTTCTGTTAGTTTTGTTGCAGTTGTAGAATATATTGTTGAAAAAAATGACTTGGAGAACAAGATGAGACTTGAATGGCTCATAGTCTATCTATATAATTTTTTTTAATAGATATAAAAAAAAATTCTCCTCTCACCCCTATGGGTGGTATGTGTCTTCCTCAACCTCGGGTCCTCTACCAGAGGCCTGCGAGTTTGAGGGTTCTGCGCAGTATCTTAGCTGTTCCTAGCACTGCACTCTTCTGGACAGAGAGCTCTGATGTTGTTCCTGGGATCTGTTGGAGCCACTCTCCCAGCTTAGGAGTCACAGCCCTGAGTGCTCCTACCACCACTGGGACCATTTTGGCCTTCACTTTCCACATCCACTCTAGTTCCTCTTTCAGGCCCTGGTACTTCTCCAGCTTTTCATACTCCTTCTTCCTGATGTTGCTGTCACTTGGCACTGCTACATCTATCACCACCGCTGTCTTCTGGTCCTTGTCTATTACCACAATGTCTGGTTGATTGGCCAGTACCTGCCTGTCCATCTGGATCTGGAAGTCCCACAGAATCTTAGCCTTATTATTCTCCACGACCTTCTGTGGGATCTCCCATCTGGTCTTGGGAGGGTCAGCAAGTTTTAAAATCAGAAGCCAGGCCAGCAGAAACTGTGAGACATCTGATAACCCTCAATGACCTACAAGTATCAAAAAAGGTAGTGAGCCCTATCAAAATTAAAAATATACATAGCAGAAAGCAGTAATGAGAAATCAGTTGCTGGTTCTGGACAAGAGAACCAGGCAAAGCTAAATGATAGGGAGAATCTGATTGAATTGCATTGAATGTGAAGAATTTGATCAAAGAGGATATGGAAGGAAGGAGAGGGGCCAAATGGAACACTGAAGTAATATGGCAGAAAACACAATGATTTGACTAAGCATCCAAACTCCCTGAAGTTTATTTGACTGTTCTCACTGTTTATGGCATGCCTCCTACCTCAATGACAATTGCCATCAATTCGAATTCTGTTAAGTGCGTGGACACACTGGCTTTCCTTAATTCGAACTGAGGAACTCCTGATGAAAGCTGACTTCGAATTGGTCAAACCTTGTTTGACTTCAAAGTCAGTGTCAATTCGAACTGAGGAATTCAAATTGACCCAGTGTGGCCATGTCATTTTGAATTCACCGTTAGTTTGAATTAGCCACAGCTTGATTTTTCCCTTTACAATAGCACCCCCTACCAAATTCGAACTAGCAAGTCCTATTCATGGATATGCCAATTTGAATTGGATTTTCTAATGTGGCCATGTCAATTCGAATTGACTGAATTCGAATTAATAATTATTAGTTTGAATTGACTAATTCGAATTCAGTAATTCAAACTGAAACTGTAAGTGTAGACACAGCCAAGGCTGTGGATTACACTATTTTCCCCCTATTAGCTTAAATACTTCTCCACATAGACCAGTAAACCACAGCTTCAATGGGAAACAGCCATATGTTTTCTTAATTCAGGCCTTTGATTTTCTTGTATTTGCATATATATCAAGATACTGGTGCTGTTCAATAGGTACATCTCATTTCTCTTTGTAAAGGATGTGGTGTCACATTAAAAATTATATATTTGCCCTCAAAACACCTCTCCTGAGATCATTTGGATTTGTGAGAATAGATATTCACTTTTTCCATTGTATTGAAATGTAAGAGAGGAATACAAAGTACAGTTATACTATTTTGCTGCTCTTCTCCTTGTTATGGTAATTTCAAAGCTTATCTGCACATCTCAGTTTGACAATGATAAAAGCAGCAAGAAAGGCAACATGGGAATCAGCAAAAGGAGATGGAATTGATAATGGAAGGTTTGCCCTCAGAGTTACTAGCAAATCAGATAAAGCAGTTACAGACAAGCCAACACCTCTGATCCCATATATGTAAAATATAAATAAATTATTCCATGGTCATACAGTAAGGTAAATATGTATATAAACAATAATAACACACCATAAAATACCACACAGGAAAGCTAAAAATATTTCTCTATTTAAAGACTTGTTACATCCTTCATTGCAACAAGCATGTAATTAAATGACACAAGTGACAATGTATCATTCGGTGCTATCTAGCAAAACATAACACCCTCATACTTTCTTCTTGGGAGATTAAAAAAAATCATAGGTTTAGGTAGAACTAGAGAGTCACATGCGATGTGAGAAGGACATTTATTGTTAAACCCTGAAATCTAATCATATAGGAATAATATTTAATGACCATAAAGAAAAAACAAACCCCTGCTATGTGGGAGGAAACATACAATAGGAAAAACATATTCAAATTTCTTTAAAGAATTTAAGACACTACGTGTGTGTGTGTGTGTGTGTGTGTGTGTGTGTGTGTGTGTGTGTGTGTGTGTGGTTAGTAGTGTTCTTTATTTGCTGATAAGTCTAGAATTTGATGCTGATTGACAAGCAAGTCCACTTCAAATTAGAAGATAAAGTTTTGTTTAATTTTATTTTTATGTTAAATAGTCTTCTCTAAGAGCTTCTGCTCTGATACTGTTACTCTCCTACAGTTTTTTGATAAGTGTAGATAACATATAACAGCTGCAGGAGCCGATGCACATGGAAGGTGTCTGCATCATCCTTCTTTTATCTCCAGTAACTATGTGGACTTTGTTGTAATAGCCATTGGAAACAGTAAATACAGAACTCTGCCATATGACAAGGGTATTGAGTTTTTGCAACCCTGACTAATGTAAGGTCATAAACACTGGCAAAGAAAGATTAATCTTTGATTAATACTTCTGTGTGTCATACCTTTATTACAAGACAGGAGAAAAAACCTGTATTTTATTGACAAAACTGGAGCAATGAAGTCACCCAAATCCCTCATTCTGGAAGAGAACCTGACATACATTGGAGGCAGTGATGGTGGTGCTTCCCAATTGTTGTGGAAGCAGTATTGCAGAGAAACTGGATGGGGTGAAATGCCACATGAAACAGTATGTGGGATTTCACCCCGTTAGGTCCACAGAAATTAGAGATCTAAAATACATTCCAATAAGACCATGAAGGAGGTAGCAAACAACTAGATACAGTCATTGAAATATTTCAAGAATACCATCAACCACACAAGAATTTCACTTGGAAAAAAATCATATTTTCTTCATAATAAACCAGTTCATTGATCATTATATTACAGACCTGTAGAATAACACCAAGGCACGTGAACAAGAACCATCAACAGATGGGTTATATCAAGACAAAATTATTTGTGATGTGACTGACAACTAGATCAAAGCAAGATTCTTGGAAGAAATGGACTTGACTTTGCCAAGTACAGTAAATATTTGTAGGCCTGGTGAAACCTATATCAAAGTATTAATGAGCAGTGAAAAAACAGATATGTATCTATATGAATTCACACCAAAACCAAAAGATAGCAGACATGGGCAAAAGAATGGCAGAGGCCAGATTTGTTCACAATGAACATGGAGGCAACCACAACTCAACACAAAAGTTATCTTACAGAAGTCATGGTTTGTTATGCAAGTAATATAAGCAAGCATCTTACAAAAAAACATGTTGCTTTCCTTAATACAAAGAAATAATTCAAAAAGTGAACTATGTTTATTTAAATGCAGATGGAAATTAAACCAATAATGCATCTCTTACTAAATATGAAAATTAAAGTTGGCCAAATAATGGTTTGTGTCACTGGAAATAAAGAACCAGAATGAACTTCAAACTAGACTCTGGTGTTGGGAGGAATGGAATTACAGCAAGTGCACAAAAATAAGGCTGTCCTGTGTTAAAATGAAATGCTGAGCTTATTACATATAGAATGCACAACAAAGTCAAAGTCAAAGTCAAAGTCTCACTGGCATATCAAAAAACATTTAAGTACCCATTCAGAGTCTGAAAATGTGGAATAGGAAGTCATGTATTTGTTTGGTTGAAGAGCATTGTTCAAATTGTAGTGATCAAACTGGACCAAAAAATACTTTGAGGTAATTTTTATATGTCAGTGGTTTGGGATATATTATATTTGAATACATTATATTGATAAAGCACATATCTTATGTTTACATTGGCAAATTAGTCCAGACTAAGGAAGCTCAGTCCAGACTAATTTAGCCCATGGCTATACTAGGCTTTGCCTAGTCCAAACTAAGAAATTTCTTAGTTCGAACAAGGAGATGAGTCTATGTGATAGGTGCCTTCTGGCGGCACCTCTCAGGAAACAGGTAGGAGAGTTACAGGAGGAGGTGTCACGACTCGGGGGTATCTATGCCCTGGAAAAGTTCCTTGACAGTGTCCATGATGAGACATGCAAGGAGGAGGTCCCTATCCCGGTGCCAAGAGCTACTGCCACAGCTCTGGAGACAGATGGGATGCCTATGGCAGAGGGAGGACACTGGCAGCTGGTCACCTCTGGCAGCAGACAGTGCTCCACACCTGCTCACGTCCCACCCTCCATTGTGGTGAGGAACCGTTATGCGGCACTAGAGGCAATGCAGGAGGCAGAGGAGATGCCATGCACCTCAGAGGCTGGGGAGAGCACAGCCATCTCAGCTAAGAGGAAGCGTAGGGTTGTGGTGATTGGGGACTCACTCCTGAGAGGAATGGAGGTACCCATCTGTCGCCCTGACAAGGCCTCTAGGGAGGTATGCTACCTGCCAGGTGCACATATCCAAGATGTTACGGAGGGATTGTCAAAAATCATCCGCCCCTCAGACTACTACTCCATGCTTCTTATCCATGTGGGTACCAATGATACTGCGAAAGCTGATCCTTGGCAGATCAAACGTGACTACAGGGCTCTGGGAGTGTGGGTGAAAGAGTTTGGAGCACAGGTGGTGTTCTCCTCGATCCTTCAGGGCAAGGCTAGAGGCCTGAGGAGAGACGGATGCATCCTAAACGTGAATGCCTGGCTGCGAAAATGGTTTGGTCAAGAGGAATTTGGCTTCCTTGACCATGGAGTACTGTTTCAGGAAGGAGGATTGATAGGCAGAGATGGCCTTCATCTGTCCAGGAAGGGGAAGAGCATATTTGGGCACAGACTGGCTGACCTAATGAGGAGGGCTTTAAACTAGATTCAAAGGGGGAAGGAGACCAAAGCCCACAGGTAAGTGACAATGTGGGAGAACTGGAGGAAGGGATGGAACTTGGGGGGTGCTGGGACTGTATCACCAGGAATAAAAGAGAAGGTAGGTGGAACATGGGGGGGAATCAAATAATTGTCTTAAGTGTTCTACTGAAGCCCCAATACGTGAGGAGAGTGGGCTGTGTTCACACGGCACTTTTGTTTCGAAACAACCTCGTTGTTTCGAAACAAAAAAAACCATGTTCACACGACGCACAGTTGTTTCGAAACAAGGG
>ML682038.1:133734-248207 GCA_007922195.1 Podocnemis expansa | reverse complement strand
GCCCCGGCTGCGGGCTCAGCCCGGCGCCCCCGAGCCGCTGGCGGGGTCTGGGGGCAGCTCTGGTGGGGGGGCTGAGCCACCCCGCAGTGGCTCACCCCCTGCTGGTGCCTGCAGCCCCCTTTCTGGGGCTGCAGGGTGAGCCAGCAGCGGCTCACCCCCAGGGGTAACGAAATAGCATGTTCACACAGTGAACTTGCTATTTCGTTTCCTGCTTTTTTTATTATTTCGAATTAACATTTTGTTAATTCGAAATAAGATATTTCGAAATAGGGTGTTGTTTCGAAACAAGTTGTTTCGACACAACTTGTTTCGAAATAACCCTGTGCGTGTGAACACAGCCTATGATATCATTGGAATAACAGAGATGTGGTGGGATAGTCTGCATGACTGGAGCTCTGCCATCATAGAATCATAGAATCATAGGGTTGGAAGGGACCTCATAGGATGGGTATAAACTGTTCAGGAAGAACAGGTAGGGAGAAAGAGGGGGAGGAGTAGCACTATATGTAAAAGAGCTCTATGACTGCTCAGAGCTCCATTATGGAAGTGGAAGCGTGCCAGTAGAAAGCCTGTGGGTTACACTGAGAGGGGAAAGCAACAAGGGGGATGTTGTGGTGGGTATCTGCTATAGACCACCAGACCAGAAGCAGGAGGTGGATGAGGTGTTCTATGGGCAACTAGCGGAAGCTTCTAGATCACAGGCCCTGGTGCTCATGGGGGAATTCAGTTACCCTGACATCTGCTGGGAGGCCAATACAGCAGTGCATGGGCAATCCAGGAAGCTTTTAGACAGTGTTGGGGACAACTTTCTGGTACAAAAGCTGGAGGAACCAACTAGGGGCCTTGTACCTCTCAACCTGCTGCTCACAAACAGGGAAGAATTGATCAGGGAGGTAGAGGTAAATGGCAAGCTAGGCAGTAGTGACCATGACATGGTTGAGTTCAGGATGCTGATTAAAGGAAGGAAGGAAAGAAGCAAAACACAAACCCTGGACTTCAAAAAAGCAGATTTTGGCTCCCTCAGGGAACTGATGGGCAGGATCCCTTGGGAAGCTAATCTGAAGGGGAAAGGAGTCCAAGAGACTTGGTTACCTTTTAAAGAAACTCTACTAAGGGCACAGGAAGTTGCCATTCCAATTAGGAGAAAGAACAAACATGGGAGGCAGCCAGAATGGCTTAGCAGAGAACTCTGCTCTGAGCTTAAACATAAAAAGGAAGCTTACAGGAAGTGGAAGCTTGGTCAGATGACCAAGGAGGCATATAAAGATATTGCTAGGGACTGCAGGGATAAAATCAGAAAGACCAAAGGACAAATGGAGTTGCGGCTAGCAAGGGACATAAAGGATAACAGGAAGGGGTTCTATAAGTATGTTAATAACAAGAAGAGGATCAGGGAAGGTGTAGGTCCCTTACTGAATAGGGCAGGCATCCTCATGACAGAGGATGAGGGAAAAGCTGGATGTGCACAAGTCCATGGGGCTGGACGAACTGCATCCAAGGGTGCTAAGGGAATTGGCCGATGAGATAGCAGCACCGCTGGCCATTATCTTTCAAAACTCATGGAGAATGGGGGAGGTGCCAGAGGATTGGAAGAAAACAAATATAGTACCTATTTTCAAGAAAGGGAAAAAGGAGGATCCAGGGAATTACAGACCTGTCAACCTCACCTCAATCCCTGGAAAAATTATGGAGCAGGTTCTCAAAGAATCCATCCTCAAACACTTAGAGGAAAATAAAGTGATCAGGAACAGTCAGCATGGATTTACCAAGGGTAAATCATGCCTGACCAATCTCATTTCCTTCTATGATCAAATGACTGGTTTTCTGGATGCAGGAAGAACCGTTGATGTGATATACCTTGATTTTAGCAAGGCTTTTGATACAGTTTCCCACAGCATTCTCATTGGCAAATTAAGGAAGTATGGGTTGGATAGGTGGACTATAAGGTGGATAGAAAACTGGCTAGATCAATGGTTTCAGCATGTAGGAATCAATGGATCCATGTCTAGCTGGCAACCAGTAACAAGCGGTGTGCCCCAGGGGTCGGTCCTGGGGCTGGTTCTGTTCAACATTTTCATCAGTGATCTGGATGATGGAATAGACTGCACTCTCAGTAACTTTGCAGATGACACCAAGCTGGGGGGACCAGTAGACATATTAGAGGGCAAGGACAGGATTCAGGGAGACCTAGATAAATTGGAACAGTGGGCCAATAGAAATCTTATGAGCTTCAGTAAGGACAAGTGTAAAATCCTGCACTTGGGACGGAAAAACCCCATGCACTGCTACAGGCTGGGGAACATTCAGCTAAGTAGCAGCAGTGTAGAAAAGGACCCGGGGGTCATGGTGGGTGGGAAGCTGTATATGAGTCAGCAGTGTGCTCTTGCTGCCAAAAAGGCCAATGGCATACTGGGCTGCATCAAAAGAAGTGTTACCAGCAGATCAAGGGATGTGATCATTCCCCTCTTTTCTGCACTGGTGAGACCACATCTAGAATACTGTGTTCGCTTTTTGGCTCCCCACTACAAAAAGGACAAAGACATGCTAGAGAGAGTTCAGCGGAGAGCAACCAAAATGATTAAAGGGCTGGAGCACAAACCCTATGAGGAAAGACTGAGAGCATTGGGCTTATTTAGTCTGCAGGAGAGAAGATTGAGGGGGGATTTTTATAGCAACCTTCAGCTACTTGAAGGGATGCTCCAAGGAGGAGGGAGCTCGACTATTCTCGGTAGTAACGGAGGACAGAACAAGGAGCAGTGGTCTCAAGTTAAAGTTGGGGAGGTCGAGGCTGTATAGTAGAAAAAACTTTTTTACTAGGTGAGTGGTGAAGCATTGGAATGAGCTGCCTAGGGAGGTGGTGGAATCTCCATCTTTGGAAGTGTTTAAGGCCCAGCTGGAGATAACCATGAGTGGGATGGTCTAGTGGGAGTGGTCCTGCCTCTGGCAGGGGGTTGGACTAGATGACCTCATGAGGTCCCTTCCAACCCTATGATTCTATGGTTCTATGAAAGCTGAATCCAAACTAGGAAAACCCAGCACTAGTCCAGACTTCCATGCTTAGTCTGAACTTTAGTTCGAACTAGACGTGGGCAAGACCTGTACTAAGGCTTAGTCCGAACTTAAAAAGTTTGAACTAAGCCATTAGTTCAAATTAACCATGCATTCCTGTTCAAACTAAGCATTAGTTCAAACTAGAACACACAGTTAGTTTGAACTAAAAAGTCCACAGACAGTTCAAACTAGCCTAAGGTTAATTCGGACTAACCTCAGGCTTCTTAGTTCGGACTAGCAAATCCAAACCAAAATTGTAGATGTAGACATAGCCCTAGTGTACTATCAAAGTGCATGAAACACATGGGCTGTGTTCACACACAGGCATTATTTCGATACAAGTTGTGTCGAAACAACTTGTATCGAAATAATGCCTTATTTCGAAATAACTTAATTCGAATTAACAGTTTGTTAATTCGAATTAAGGAAAAACGCTCAAAGTGAAATAGCAGTTTCAGGCAGCAGTTATTTTGAAACAAGTCACAGTTGTTTCGAAACAACGTGTTCGGGCGGCATTGTTTCGAAACAATCGTTTTGAAACAACATTGTTTCATCCCCACATGGGGTTTAAGTTGTTTCGAAACAATGCCGTTGTTTCGAAACAATGGGTGCCATTGTTTCGAAACAACCATGCGTCGTGTGAACAGGGCATTTCTTATTTCAAAACAACCTCTGTTGTTTCAAAATAAGAGTGCTGTGTGAACACATAAAGTCCCGTTGTCTCTGCATACTAAAGTAAATGCTGAACCACATGCCACTGAGACTAAGGATGTGAACCTACTGTATAAACATCATAACAGAAACTACCCAAGTTAAGAATTTGTAGATGCACCATAGATTCAAATAAGGTCATCAAAAATGACCTTTCGCCCATGAGAACAACTGAAGAGACCATATCTAGACTTAAAAATGAAATAGTACTTTTAGTTTTGAATGTAAGCAAAGGGTTTGGGCAGATGCAACTTGATAGCTCTAAGGAATTATAGGGAATTACAGATCAGTCAGTTTAACCTCTATACCAGAAAAAATAATGGTGAAACTAGAAATAGTCTGAGGTAAGCAAAATGAAATTCAGTGAAGACAAGTGTAAAGAACTCCTCTTAGGAAGAACATTGCATTGCACATATACAAAATAGGCAATGACTGCCTAGGAAGGAGTACTGCAGAAAGGGATCTTGGTCTCATAGGCTGTGTTCACACAGCCTCCTTATTTCGAAACAACAGAGGTTGTTTCGAAATAAGGTTTCAGCTGTTCACACGACGCACAGTTGTTTCGAAACAAGGGAAACAGCTTAATGATTTAGCATTAAAGACTCTTCTCTAATGTGGAAAATGGAAAATGAAGACACTGACTTCATCTAGACAGAAAAAAACCCAAGAAATTTACTGTGCTTAATGTAGAGCAGATAAAAGTGAAACAGAGGAACACACTCTGGCATTGTAAAATGTGTGCCTATTAATTACTATCATTGTGTAAGAAGTTTGCTGTAGCTTGCATCTACAGTTACTATGAGAAAGGTTCTTTCAGCATCCTCCACATTATTACAAATAATTAAGGACTACCATGTTCTCTGAAGGGTGTTCATACAGTGTATGTGAAATTAATATTCCATAAAAATTCAGAGCACTTGCTTTCCATTTTCTAATGAAGTTTTTGTGAAACCTATGGGTAATCGCTGCATTTTGGATCAGATCCTGAGGTACTGTGTGACAGGGTGTTAGGTGAAAACAGGCCAAGCCAGCCTTCTACCACTGGTGCCCTAATTAAGGAGAATTGGAGCCAGGTTAGCAAGCCTGCATAGAGTAGGCCAATGGGAAGCAGCTGCCAAACTCATTAGCCAGACGCTATATAGCATGGGTCTCAAACTCAAATCACCATAAGGGCTGTATGAGAACCAGGGTGTTTGCTCAAGGGTTGCACCCCTGAAACCTCTTCATACCATGATACTGCAAGTATCAATAGTGATAGTGTCATTCTGAGATGTAGGAAGTAACTTTAGAGGCTGCTTGTGGCCCACAGACTGAGTTTGAGATTCCTGCTATAAAGGTTTGCAGGAAGGGATTCTGAGAAGGTAAACAGCCTGAAAGAAGCCACAGTGTAAGGCTTCCCCTTGATTGGGGGCTGGAACTCAGAGATCCCTGAAGCTGTTAGACTGGACTGTGTGTGAATAAACAGTGGTGGTAACCATCTGTAAAGAAAGTGCACTGGTAGGAGCATAAAGCTGACTTTTTGTGGGTAGTTTGTGGGAGTAGAGGACCTGAACAGCTGGGGTGTCCTATGTGAACCTGCTACATGCTGTAAAATGGCATAGAGCTACAGTGATGTGCACCAGCTCAGAATCTGAACTGCACAGTCACTGAAAAGCAGATGGTTTATGAATGTGCAAGAGAAGCTTGGGAATAAGTGGATGAATGACCATTCATATTGCAGGGCAGCTAGTGATCTCCTGAGAGAGGGGCAAAGGTCAAAACAGCAAGACAGATTTCCTTATGGTAGAACTGCATGATGTATATAGTTTTCACTTTACAACAAACAGTCTTCATGACTATTTGGCATCATTCAACAATTAAAAGCAAAATGTCCCCTAGTTTCCTTCATGCTTACACATTCTTTGCCCATGGATGGAACACTGCTGTCATTCTGCAAATGTTACCAGATGACATCACAAGTATAGGAAACAAGCCAGCATCAAACAGCTTCTGATCCCCCCACTGGCTGTTCAGGAGACAAAATTATAGCTTCAGATATGATAGTGATTATTGATAATGTTGTCTATCATATGTAAAAGAATTCTAACTTTCCAAAAGGATCAGACACGTTACCAAACAGCTCAATGAATATTTCAGATCTTACTTAAATATAAGCTTAAAACCAGGGCTGTCCTTGTGGGATGTGTGTGACGGGGCCAATCACAGTAGGCCCTGCGCTGTCCTGCCATGAGCAGGGCTGCAGCAGGAGCTGGGGAGGGAGAGGAGAGGGAGCACAGAACCTGGCCTCTGCCATGGGCAAGCCCACCCTGCTGAACAGCTGGCCCAGGGACAGAGCGGGCCACTCCAAAGGTCAGGCTTCACTCTCTCACCCATCCCCTTGGCTGACTGTTCTGCCTTGGGGGTGAAAGAGCAAGAACCAGGCCCCCAGATCAGACCGCTCCACCTGCTGGGGGCAGAGTGACTAGCTCAGGGGAAGAGTGGGAGTGTGGGGCCAGCATCTGAGCTGGCCTGCCCCTCCAGCATGGGGGGTTGGGGGTCCCACCCCACAGGGTGATTGGTCCAGGGCCCCACACCTCCCTAGGGATGGCCCTGCTTAAAGCCAATGCCTATTAACTAAGCTAATGTCTTTTATTATTATTCTTATTATTTTTTTAAAAAAGAAAGAGTATTGGTTAAAGGATCATATACACATAGATGAGAAAATAAAATCTATTAATCAATTTCAAATTAGAGATGATAACCCAGTTCTTAATTTGCATAGTCTGAAAATTCCACAAATAGCTTGGGAGGATGGAGGAGGAGGTTAACCCATCCTTGTTCAGAGTTTCCTTATTAAATATTCAAGCCAGAGAAGTGAAGACTAAATAGTCATTGTACAGTCTGTATAATTTCTTCCCTAGGAAACAGCAGAGTTATTCCAGCCAGGCTGGTGCTGGGATCCCAATCTTGTGATCCAAAGTCTCCAAAGATTGGCCAGAGCCGAGATAAAAAGGATCGGGCCTGAAACTTCCTTTATAGTTGAAGCAAGATGGATGTTTGTTGGTAACTCCCTCACACAGGCTTTGATGAAAGTAGGCTGACAATTTGACCTTTGTTCAGTGAGTCCTCCTTTAGACAATATAATCGGCAATAGCCATTTAAAACTACCAAGACAGTGCAGAGATATTTTCTTTAGTGGAGAATAGTAATATATATTGTCCTTTGAAGTAAAACTTACATTTCCTATGCACACATCAGTAATTAGGTGTTAGTTAACAGAGTAATACAGGCAAATGATATTATTATGCCAATGGCCAACAGATGTTACTATTTCCTTTTGACTTCTTAATCAACAAAATAACAGAAATATAGAGGAAAGCAGTTTATCTGCATCATCAATTTCTAACAAAATATTGGTAAATAACATCAAATAACTACCAGCAATGCACTTACATATCAAAAGTCTAGCCTACTTATAAGGAATAACCCTTATTTCCATTTGTATTTTCCTTTAGTATGTCTTTATAGGTCAGATTTGGGCCATGAAATTTGCAAAGTTTCATAGGCCTTTCTGGCTCAGTGTCACAGTATCTTAGAGACAATTGCTAGAAAAGGTAGAACATGGCTGGTGAGAAGGACAGAGGACTTGCAGCAAGGAACATGAGGAGGAAATAGACAAGAGAGTCAGGGACAGGTGTCATCCTTTGAATTCAACCACTCACATCTTTAAAAAAAAAATTGAAATCTTGTGCCCTGAGTTTGGTGCAGGTGGAAAAAGGTTTCATCTACTGCAATTTTCTTCTCCTTCCAGTGGGAGCTACTCCAGAGCAACCTCTGCAGTTCCACAGGCTTTGGCTCTGGGTGGCCCATTGTGTGAGCTGTGCCAGGAAAGAAGTAAGCTTATTCTCTCATCAGCTTCCCACCATGGTTGAATTAAGGCTGGCCACAGACCAGTAATTAATATGAAATAATTCATAACAAACAAGAAGATTATAACTATTCTACTTCCTTGTAACCTAAATTATATGTGTTAGCATCCCTTGTTCTGGTAAATATCAGCTGTACCAGTATTTAGTAAGTAGAAGCCCAGATCTCCCTTCATAAAGCTTCATTCTCTTACAAACTTTAAAACTTTTCCAGCCTACATTCTCTTCTTGTCTGCGTATCTCCTATAAAATCAAAGCATCCATATTATTTGGAGAAAAAAAAAAAAAGAGAGACAGCAAAACCAGGACTTTCAGCAATTGCTCAATGGTACAAAATAAAACCCTCTTTTCTGTGCCACTCTTCATCACCAGCTTAACTGAATTGCTCTAGCTTGCCATGAAGGAGTTTATCAAATAATTGGCAGAACACTTAAAAAGTTAAAGTTAGTGAAAAGAGAAGAGCTCTTTCTTTTTAGTTGAAGCAGCATAGAGTGAGTTCAAGAGAGAGCTAATCAAACACCCTTACTTCTGATAGTAAATTAACTGGGTTTGGCCCTGCCTAGCTAAGTTTGCTTTGTGTTTCCTGAAATCAGAACTCACAAGGGATCTTGCCTTTCCCATGAGTCCATTTTCAGTGCAGCTTGTAATATGGCTTCATACTTTTTTTAACAAAATCTAAAAAAAATTTGTAGTCTTCAAAATGTTAATTGTATTCTTCCTCAGTCTTAGCAGTATTCTTTGTCCTTGAAACTGAATCTCCAAAGTTCACAGTATCATTTGATTGACTGACTTTTTATGTCTGCTATATTGAAGATGATTAGAAGATCTATTTCAGTTTTAGGGATATAAGGAATAAAGGGATTTCAGAATATGTAATTACAGATTCGGTGAATTTAGAACTAAGCAATTAACTAATGAACAATTTGTTAAATACATTGCTTCTTTCTCTATGCAGTATGCATTTTAATGATTATTTTGAAACTATTTGCTAAATAATGTGAAAGTAATTTTTCTTTCCTTTGTGGCTTCTTATGCTCTAGAAGACCAATAATCTCCAGGGATTCATAACCCTCCCAAAGATCTACTTCTACCAAGATGTCTATAAAAAAGGTAGTTTAATAATGGTAATATAGTTTAGTTACCCTGACAATATAAAAAAGTGGTGGTTATTTTCACTGTGATGTTAAAACATGTTCATTTACTTTCTATTTTCATTTTCTTTATTTGTAAACTATACCTCTTTCATATATATATCAGGGCAGAGACCATACTTACCTTTATCTTAGTACGATGCTTCATTGTGTCACTGTGACAATAGGCATCCCTGCATGAACTGCACATTTTGATCTATGCCCAAAATGTAACTTGTGTGCTTGATTTCTTTGATTGATAAGGTGGATTGATAAAGTAGAATTAGGTGACTTCTTGCCCACTCCCCACCATCTCAGACTATTTCAACTTGCCAGCCCATGGAGGAAACACAGTTGTGAGACTAGTGATTGGGTGGTTCAGGCTTAGTGGATTGGGCAGTATGTATCTGTAAACCAGCTTCTGTTCTATGTGTGTTGCTTTAAGTCTAATGGGGTGAGCGGATTGGTAACTTCCCTGAAATACCATTGAATCTCTTTAATAATACTCTGTGTAAAATGAAGATAATATAGGTTAAAACTAACAGCTTCAATTTGTACTACAGAATTAGGGGATATAACTCTATGTGTTCATGCTGTATAAACACATGGAATAATAATAAGTTGTCAGTGCAAAGCATACAGTTCCATACAGCAACAGATAAAACAGAGACAAAACTGATGAAACTGCTTCACCTGCTACAGGTTTTCCACGGTGTGGCATGACAATTCTTGACATCTGAATTCTAGAAGTTGTTCAACAGTTTTGACCTACCTGGATTTGGGAGAAATTTCTTAATTTGCCAAAATATATTGAAGTTATATTTTCATTACTTTCTGTTAGCCAGGTTCCAATATCCTTACTTATTAGCAGGCTCATATCTGAGTAATCTTATTGGGATCAGTTGGTTTAGGAAGTTACCATACAGCATAAGAATGGGTATTAGAATTTGCCTAAAGTTTATATATTTTTTCTATTAATCACTCTTCCATGAAAATAAAATCCTAAGAGGAGTGAGGGAATGCTCTGTGATGCATTGGATAGAAAGAATTTACTTTTCTAAAATAACAAGGCAGCAAAACTCCATACATTCAGTGATTCTGTTTCATTAGTTCTTAGCATGCAAGGAAGTATTATTCTTGCTGTGGTGTTTATTGTTGGACAACTCATGTCTGTATGAGAGCCACACATAACTTGAAAGCATCTGAAAGGCCTTCCATTCAAATTAGTGCTGCTGTTATGGAGCTGTTCTGTAATATGGTAATACATGGCAATAACTGCACATTTCATTTCGGTTTACAACTGAAAAGTGTCACAGCCTTAGTTTGAAGGATGATATAATCATCATAATTTTTCTGGAGAAATGATAACCTTATATTCCAGGAAGAATTCTGAATTTTCACACTACAATCCTGGACAACTTTTCAGCAATATAAATCTTAACAAAAGCTATGAGAGTCCTGTAGCACCTTAAAGACTAATACATTTCTTTAGGCATAAACTTTCATGGGCTGCAACCCACTTCATCAGATGCATGAAATGGAAACTACAGTTAGAAGGTGTATAACTAAATCTTATGCACATTCCCTCAGCTATGTTTACAGTAGTGTTACCAAATCCCATGTTGCTTTTTAAGTCACCCAAATCTTGGCCAGGGCTAGAGTCAGTGTGTCTAGTGCAGAAGTTCCCTGTGTCCCAGGGGTAAAAACTGACCCACAAGACTTTCAAAGTGGCCCATAGCTCCCCTCCCATTGGCTGCAGAAGGGACCCAATGCCTAAGAACCCAAGTGAAGCATATTTCAGTGGGGCTATAAGACCAGTTTGGCTCGTGGCTGCAGCCACGGGGTTGGAGATCAGCACTCCTCTTCCCTTGGCTGTAGCAGGGAGCATGATAAAGCACTTTGCCTGAATCCATGGGTCCTGAGGTCTTTGCTGGAGCCAGAGACAGGGGAACATTGATCTTCTGTCCACCTGACTGCCGAAAGGATCTGCTGCCTAGGGACCTTGGTGGGGTGCATAGGGCTACAGGGCACTTACAGTTTTCCTGCAGCCAGAGAAAGGAGAGACCAACAAGGAGGCAGTCTGCTTTTTGGGGGGAGGGGGAGAAGAGGGGCTGCTGGTGGAGGCTGGTGGCCTTTCATGGCTGTAAAAACCAGTATCTCTGGCTCTTCAGTCCAAAAGATTGGGAACCACAGCTCTAGTGAATTTCACCACAGCCTTGGGAGAAAGTCATCTCTGACTGGCTGCCTTACCCACTTGTCAGTCTCCTGGGGAAAAGGAATCGATTAAAGTTGCTTGCAGGAAGTAAAGCTTTCCCAGTTTCTCTCTGAAGCAGATACCATTCTTCATGAAGGAGAGCATTAAGAAGTTCAGGTTCTCTTTATCCCTACACCCTCTCCTATGAATAATAAGGTTACCTCTTCTGTGATCCTCTCCATCTCTGCAACAGCCAACTTGGGAAAGGAGAAGAGGGGACCTTGCTAGAGCTACTGCCTCAGGCCTGAGAGAGAATGATGACCTGAGGACTATCAAAGGTGAGGTTAAGGACAGGGAATTGTTTGGGGCAGTACTAGGAGGCAGAACTGGTGTGGGGCTGGAGCTCATTCACATCTGGGCAGATGTGGGAGCTGGGAGACAGAACATATGGTGACTGGGGAAACAGAATTGATTTGGGAGGGAGGAGAAATAATTGGGCAAGGGGACAGCACATAGAATTAGAATCTGGACCAGCTCCCATCAGGCATATTCCCAGGTGGCAAAGAGGGTAATGCTCTGCGGATACAGAATGGCTGCAAATATCCAATAAACAATTGTGGACCAACTGGTGGCATCTCTCAGCAGAGTGTGGCTGGATAGCTGGTAGCACAGGCAGCGTCTATAAAATTCCCCAATCTCTAAGACAAGGATGACAAAACAAATAAAGACCACTTTAAAAAACATTTTATTTAGGAAGGTGGATTTTTATAGCTTCAGTAAGGCAATTCATCTAGGAGAAAGGAAACTCCAATTTTAGACCAAGCATGTCCAGGTTGGACAGCTGAAAAGTAAAGCTTGTCTACTAGATATGCTCATGTGAAATGATGTCCATCTCAAGTGTACGTTGTAGGTCTAGGGCATTCTCCACAAGTGGCAAACAACAGCCTTTTCTGACTTTTGTAACTGGGCAAGAGTGGCTGAAGTTAAAGACAACTGAGTAAGCTAAGATATGCAATTTGGAACACTGATTGGAAGAAGCTTGCAGCTTTGTAAGGTTCAGAGAAAAGAGATGGGATCTGGGTGTGGTCTTTGTGGGCTTGGAGAAAGCATACAATCACGTATTAGAGAACTAGTGTGTTGGAGTTTGTGACAGAGAAAAGTTCCAGAAGGATATGTCCATCTTAACCATTGTATGTATGATGGTGGGACTACCACAGTATAAACCAAAAGGAATGCAGCAAAGAATTTTCAGTAAACATATGCCTGCTCCAGCAGTCAGCACTGGGCCCTTTTGTGTTTGCTGTTGTCTTGGATGTGATAGGTGAAAATATAAAACGCCTTGTGATATGCTGTTTGCTAATGACTTACTGCTATGAGGGAAAGATTGTGAGACCTTGCAAATCACCTTTGTACAATGGCAACACAGTTTCAAGCAAGCGGGATAGAGAGGGAACATTGGTGGGACTGAGGCTATGATAAATGTGGGAGGAAGACCCATCATAAAGGATATTACAGAAGAATGCTTAATAGAAAGAAAGAATTTAAATACATAAGATAAATAGTTTCTGATAATGGTGCCTCTCAAGTGATTCCTCTGCACCGTACCCAAACTATTTGGGGTAAAGGGCAGGAGTTGACCCCATTCTCTGTGATAAAAAATCTACCAGTAAAGTTAAAAGATAGAAGGTATAAAACTGTAATTCAGCCTATCCTAATGTGTGGGACACAGTTGTGGCCGGCTAAAAGAAAAGAAATCGGTACACCCTCCTCCATGGAAATGAAGATGTTGAGATACTCAAATAGTTAGACATTCTGTGGCAGGAAATTAAATGAAGCTGGGAAGATCCTACGGCAGGTTGCCCAACTAAAGACAAATTGAGGGAGGCTAAGGTACATTGGTATGGACGCATCCAGTGGGAGACCTGAGAGTTGTAGTGGTAAGATGGCCATATGACTTTTGCAGTCATTGTGGATGGAAGATGACAGAGGGAGAGGTCAAGGAAACAGTACATGGACCACATATCAACATAATTTAGAGAGACCAATTTGCACAACAAATGTACAAATGTGGCTTTTGGAAGAAGGTGTCAGGATCCCAACTCAGGCCATCAGGATCAAAAGCCAGAGCAGGGCAAACCTGAGGCAGAGAGTAGTGAGGAGTGCATAATTAAGTTACAAGCCAGGGTGAATACCAAGGGTGAGATTCTGTGTAAGGTTTAAGAGCCCAAGTCAGAAAGCAAACCCAGAATTGGTCATGGCAGCTACAGAGAACCTATATTGTTGCCTGGACACTTCCTGGGATCCCCTTCAGTTAATTGAGTGCCAGGAGCCAACAAGAAGCCATGGGGCTGCTGTCTGTCAGACCCCTGGAGGTATTGGTGTCAGAATCCTGGTGGTTTCTGGTTGGTAGGTCTTGCCGATATAATTGGAGTCCAACTGATTCACGTATTTGGGCTTAGGAAGGAATTTTCCCCTGGATCAGATTGGCAAAGATTCTGTGGGAGGTTTGTCTTCCTCTGCAGCCTTGGGACAAGTCACTTACAGGATTAAAGCAGTGTAAATAGTGGATCATCTGTAACCTGGAGTCTTTAAATCACCATTGAATGACTTCAGTAACTCAACCAGAGGTTATGAGTCTGTGACAGGAGTGAGTGTGTGGGTGTTTGTACGTCCGGCAACATGCAGGTGGTCAGACTAGATCAGGGGTCAACAACCCAAAAGATAAGAAGAGCCATTTTAAAAATTCCTTCAATAACCAAGTGTTTTGAGAGCTGCAACGAGTGTAGTTTCTTGGTGGGGGGAATTGGGCCAAGATGCCTGCTGCAAGGTTCCCTGGTGGAGGGTGGGTGAGCCCAGAACCAGAAGCCAGCCCCCTAAACGGTCCCCCCAATGGCAGATGTGATGAAGTAAGAAACCTCTTGGGTACTGTGGGATGCCAGGGGCGATAACCCAAGTGTTCTTCTTTTCTGTTCCTGTACTTTGGTAGTGGGAGATGGGTATTCTGGTGATAGGACATGGTGGTGTGATAACTATGGGAACCACTAGGGAGGGAAGGGGCTTTAGACAAACCTTACCTGGACCCCCAGTGGGTAACACAGGTCGTGACTGGTTTAGACCAGGGGCAGGGCAGCTGGCTGGGAGGAGAACAAAAGGACTGGGAGCAGAGGAGAGGGTAGAAGGAAGATGGGGGTCTGAGAGGCAGGATCTCCGGGGCTCTTCCTGGGGGGTTTACTGCTAGACCTGCTGGTTGATCTGAAAGCCAACTGTTCTAGCTGCTGGACAAACTGGATTGCTAATAAACCCTCTGTCTACACTGGCTGAGCATCACTGCTGATTGGGATGGCTGGGACCCTCCTGGAGGGAGGACCCCACCCCCAGCAGAGACCAGACAGAGGAAGGATCAGACCCTCTGAGCCTGGATTTGGGAGCTGGCTACAGGTAGCATGGAGACCTGGCGGATTCAGGAGAAAGCTCCACCGTAGCAGAGTCCCTACTGGCAGTGAATAGAGGGGATCCAAGTGTGCGGTCTGCTGTCTCCGTGACAGCAGGGGACCTGGGGCCAGGAGTGGACTGCCAATCGGTTCCCCCAGTGGTGGGGGGTGGGAAGCCTGGAGCTACAAGGGGTCAGCCAAAGAGCTGCATGTGGCTCCAGAGCCACAGGTTGCAGACCCCTGAACTAGATGATCCCTTCTGGCCTTAAAGTCTGAGTCTGAGTTTTCCTGTGCTCTGTGTTTACAGCAGGTTATGGGCAGAGGAGCACAAGATGGTTATGGTTGCTGCTGGGTAGCAGAATGGAGCTAGCAGCTGGCAGATCTGAGTTCTAGCCCAGTAGTGCCTTATGAACAGCTATAAAAACTGCTGACCCCACAAGAACCTGGCAAGACAGCAGAAACTGGAAGGTCTGCACCATCAAGCTGCTGCAAGAGTTCCTGTATTTGGGGCTAGACTTGCCATGTTCAATGACTTTAGGAAAGCTGACGATGTAATTGTTGTACACACACACACTGAGGGGAGAAAATTCAAAAGACAGGCAACACAGCATTTTGTCTGAAAACAAACCCAATGATTTTTAACAAATCTCACTATTCTGTCAGGTCTTGGCTCATGGGGCCGGCAGTATTGCTACTGTATTTTGATAATTATGAATTAACTGAGTCCAACTAGCATTAAGTTTAATAAGTGACCTACCAAATATTTCTACATAACATTATTAGTTATAAGTACAAACAGGGGTTAAAGTATGCCGGAACACACCAGAACACCATTCCAGGGCCCACTATTTTATGGGCGCAGCATGCTGGGGCCCCTAAAAATAGAAAATGGTGCCAGAACTCTGTGTTCCAGGGCCCACCATTTAAAAATAGCAGGTCCCAGAACACAGTGTTCCGGTTCCATGTTCTATTTTTAGGGGCTCGAACACTGGGCCCCTAAAAATAGCAGGCCCCAAAGCAGCATTCCACCACATTCCTGTAGGCAGAGGCCAAGGGTGTTCCTGGGTAGGGCTCAAGCCCTGCCCCAAACCCCTCCCCTTCCAGGCCCTGCCCCAACCTGGGGCCTGCTGCCTCCTCCGCAGCCACCCCGCCGCCCCGACCTCTCCAGCCATGCCACCACCAGGAAGTGTGGGAGCTGCCTGGCTCACACTGAGGGGGTATTGAAGGCAGGGGGTGGAGCGCTGGCATGTGGGGGAGCAAGAACTGGGTTCCAGGGGGGCCCACCCGTGCAGGAGCATTCTGGGGACCCCCAAATTATATTTAAACCCCTGCATACAAGAGCCTGAAGCTACAGTGTTTCTGAACTCTCCTTAAATTCTCTGATTACTGGACTACTCATGGTGTAATATACTAATGCGAGTAAGACTGGCTGGACTGGGTCTTCAGTTCATACAGTAACTGCTTTAGTTTCATGCTCAAAACCTCTACTCAGGTTGGCATGTTCAGTGATTTGTCCGAACTGTTGTCAGAAGACACACTGTCTCTTTTCACAATGACCTTCCTCATTTTGCATCTAGAGTCATGAAATTATATCCATCAGACCTTTGGCCTGAATCTGTCACTTTTACTCACTTTGGTGAGTCTTTGAAAAAAGTGTAAATTTTCAAAAGCATTGTTATACCTCTTAGTCATCCATATAATTTTTAATAAGGACATATTCAGTTAAAGTAAGATCTAAGGCCACCTTTGTCCCAGTTGTGAAACAACTTTTATCCTTGCTCCAGCCACTCAGACAATTCTTGGGATGTTTTGTACAGTTCATAGGCTTTAATCTATTTCATTTCAATAACTAAGTGTGATTTCAGAGCTACTTTGAACATATTCACAAATTGAGTGGTTTGGAGGATCCCCAGGTGCACCTGATTTGGATGATGCTATGGTAAAGTACAGCAATGTTGTTTTGAATTTAGGCTTCAGTGTCTCATTTTTAAAATGGAGCCAAACATCAGAATTAAGTTAGTTTTAAGGAGAATTTTTTTATTACATTGTTTGGAAAAAAAGGGAATTGACTACCACCTGTCTTACTCTGCTGCATTACACATAGTTAAATAACCCTGAGCAATCTGTTCAGCTATGTGGGATATTTATATATTCTATACAACATGTCAAGGAATAAAAAGTTTATTATCTATAAACACCACAGTTTTAAAACGTTTTTGTGAATTTGTGAGTCTTAATTGAAGAAATACCTTTCTGAAGAAAGGGAACTAATAACATTTTACTTGAAAAAGGAATACATAAGCAGCGTCTTAGACTGTTATTAACATGTCTATCTAAGGTCTTTGTTTAGGGCTGTTGTGGTAATACCTAGTCATTGATCAAAGAATTTTTGACTTGCAAAGGTCTGTATGTGGTGCACTTTATTATATGGCTTTTTTGCCTCTCTCAAAGTCTAAGAAGTTTTTCTTAGGGTGTTTTTAACCACACCAGAGTGGATTTCATCCTATAGATCCAAGTATAAGTTTCTCTTCCAATAGGAATAGCTTTTTCTTTATCCCCAGGGGATTTTATTAAAGGTCCAACAAAATGCTGGTTGGTTACCCCAGATTTTTTCCTTCAATATGTTCTTTTGTCATTTTGAATAGTCTGTATTATTCTCTCCTCAGATACAGTGCTCCACTCAAAAATGAAAAAATAAAACAGGAGTAAAATGAACGTATATTCATTCCCAGGTGCTAGTCATAGCTAGTCATTTTATAAGAACAGCCATACTCGGTCAGACTAATCCTGTTTTCTGACAGTGGCCAATGACAGACGCTTCAGAGAGAATGAACAGAACTGGTAATCATTAAGTGATCCATCCCATCAGCATTCCCAGCTTCTGACAAACAGCATTCCTTCTCTATTCTGGCTAGTAGCCATTGACTGATTCCTCCAGGAACTTAGGAAGTTCTTTTTTGAACCCCATTATAATCTTGACCTTCATGATAGTTTCTCAGGTTCACTGTGATTTGTTGGAGGAAATACTTCCTTTTGTTAGTTTTAAACCTGCTGCTTATTAATTTTCTTTGGTGACACCACCCCCCCTCAGTTTGTGTTATGAGGAGTAAATAGTAATTTCTCAACACCAGTCATGATTGTATAGACTTCTATCATATCCTCCCCACTTGTCTTTTTCAAAGCTGAAAAGTCCCAGTTTTGTTAATTTCTCCTCATATGGAAGGTTTTCTAAAACACTAGTCATTTTAGTTGACTTTTTATAGAACTGCTTTGCCAGTTGAAGACTCCAGCTGCTCAATATCCTAATCTGTACAATACATATGGTGTGAGCACCCAGTAGGTGACTCTAAAGAATCAGAAGTGTACATTTTTTTTTACCTTCCTCCCAGCATCCAGACTGTGTGGAGCTATGCAGTGTAAGCTACGATTATGGCAATATTGGGGGGTTCCAGTTATGTCAGTGTGCTAGAACGACTTCAGCTGAGGGCCCTCCAACCCCAGGAATTATTTGGGCGTTAGCCATTGCCTTTCACATGGCCTACTTAAGAAGTCTCTATGTCTCCTCACCTCCCAGCTCTCTGCTGAACTATTCCAGACTGAGAATGGCCTTATTAACATGAAACACTTCTACAGTACTCCAGAACCCCATAGGTCTCTCTTTAAAGCACCAGCAGCTTACTTCTGAGAGAATGTCATCTGTCTCTCTAGAGGCAATCTTTCAGGACACCCAGAAAGACAAACTTTCCATCTTTGAATTCAACCTGTTCCTAAAAGAGGAAGTTGTAGACGCTTCTCAGGGAAATTGAGTCTGTGCCAATTCATCCAGTTTGTGCTAGTGTTTCTAGTTCTTGCCTAGAAAATGAGAGTTAAAATATTTATTACCTGAGACTGGTAGCAGCATCTCCTGTGGTGAGGGGCCATTAATCTCTCCTTACACCTCAAGTATGCCATGATCTAGCCAGTACTTATGAAATGATCATTCAATGCAACCAAACACTCCATCTACATTCTGGTATTTTGTGTTCCATTTCTTAACCATGTAATTACAAAGCTTTCTAAAGAATGGTACCAATGCCACTTAGTTCTGCCAGTTCTCTGGCTCCTTCCAATTAGGTTTCAAGCCAGGAATGATTCAGTGACATTGGTGAACGAACTCCTCTTAAGCATGGACAACAGCAACATATCCAGATGCATAGTGTTAGGTCTTTCTGCTACATTTGATGTGGCTGATTGTAGAATCGTGCGATCCCACCTCAGAAACATGGAAGGGGTTTATGTGACTTTATTGTATTAGTTCAGTCTCACACTACTCTTGGAGTGTTATAAAGAGCACCAGCTCATTCAAGACGAGGCTCTGAAGTGCCACTAGGATCTTTCTTCTCTATTCTGTTCTTTGCATAAAGCCATGAGGATGGATTACAGAACAGCATGGATGAAAACACCAGCAAAATTCTGAAAAAACCCACCTCTACATCATGTTCACACCAGAAGTAAAGAGCACCCTATTCCAACTAACCAGGGCCTTGAGTGAGATAAGCAATTAGACGAACAGCTGAAAGAACACCATTCAGTATCCCTGAAAGACTGAGATGCTGCTCCTAATGAGAGGGAAGCACTTAGTAGAGTTTGATACTTCACCCCTCATTCCACTGAGGGAGTATAATCTCATATCCATTAAAGTTGTGAACTGACAGTGTTCACTAGGATATTTCACTGCTTCTGAACACTTGAGCAGCCATAGCCATGGAAAACATATTTTTCTCATCTATAGCAGATGAGGCTACTTGGATCCCAGTTTGTTTTTCCTGTCAACTTTGGTTGAGACAAACTCTTCAAGAAAGGCAGTTGCTCTGTGTTTGGGGCACGCAAACATTGAACTGGCCAACAAAGTGTTAAAAAGTTGCTGAGAGTCCAGTCAGTCCTGCCCTGCTACACCTGTACTAGGTGTCAGCCTTGTCAGGAGATGCTAAAAGGAGAGAGTGCAGCTCAACTATTTGCTGAGTAAGGAGAAGAGCAGATTTCTGGCTCTCACCCTGTAAGAGAGAGAGAGGCCTGGTTGAGGTCCCGGACTGCATGAAAGACTGATGCCTCCCAGAACCTCCCTGATGGAAGGTAAGCCTGATGTGAGACTACTGTTTACTACTTGAGCCTTGCTTATTGCCATGGGGCAAGACTATGGCAGATGAAGCCCTTTCTGAAAGGAGTAACATCTAATAAATGCCACTCATTTTAAAGGGTAGTTTTTTTAGTCTAGTTCAGCAAAACAAACAAGTGCCACCAGACTCTGTGTTTCTTCCACTTGATTTGTTACACCTAATCAAGGTCTCAACAGTGGTCTGTCCTGAGCCCAAAAGCAATCCAGGTCACATGGCCCCAACATTATGCCTCTGATTTCAGACTTGTCTTCTGTTTTTCTGAAGCACTTTAACTAGAGGGCTCTCAAAAGGGTTAAAATTGTGAACCTGTATTTTCTTGTCATTTGAGGCCACAGTTTTACCTCAGAACCAACTACAATTCAGGAAAAAGTAAACTACGTACCACACTTTTAAATGTACAGGGATATAATTTATACAATTCCATTTAAGCCAAAAAAAAAAAAAAAGAGCTAAACACAAGAAATTGTAAAGCAAACTGTTTTAGATCAGAAATTTCCTGCCCTCTGTCACTAAAGTCTACCTTACACTTTGCTTTAAAATTATATGTAATTTAACTGCAGTTATTTATACAAATGAAGCCTGTTCTAATTATTATTGTGACCCTTAGATTCATATGAACTGGTGAATTCTTTTCCATCAAAAAGAGTAATTAATACAATTAAGCAAAGACATGGTTCCAATTTTAATTGGTGAAAATTAAAAATCATTTTTCACTGGCAGGAAAATTTCTTGAGGTCCCTTGTAAACAACAAGGATGATTTTGCAATATAATCAAATGCATTAACAACACTATAATATCGAAGATAAAGTTGACTTAATAGGCACGATTAGATACTTAAAATTCTTCCCATGCTTATTGTTATTTTGTGTATAAGAAGATTAACATCTTTCAGGTTTATAAACCTCAGGTTTTTTATATCAGCTACCAATTTTACCCTTTGGTCTAAAGCAGTGTTTCCCAAGCAATGTGCCGTGACACACAGGAGTGCTGTCAGGCCTGAGCAGGTGTGCCACACAGGGCCAGCGCTACGCAGTAAGCAGCCTCTGTGTTGCAGGGGGGCGCCAGCATTTTGAGGGGCGTCAAAAGGGGACAGTGCCGTGGCGCTCCCCTGATGACATCACTCATCTGCACCAGCGTCGCTCTGCTGTGGGGGGGGCACAGAATTTTTTGCAAAAACTATTCAGAGTTCTTAGTTGCCTCATGAATATTCATGAGTTCATTTGGAGACTATATGGTGGTATGGCTCAAAAAATTCAAGGTATGCAGAGGCAGAGAAGAGGTTGGGAAGCACTGGTCTAAACCCAATCATTTATCACAAAGGGCCCAATCCTGTAAAGTGCTCTAACCTTCTAGCTCTGATGGCAAGAGAGGATTCTGAAAGCACCCAGGACCTTGCAGGTGTATTCAGCATCTCTCAGGATCAAGTTAAGAATATACAGAAAATAGTCATACTTCAACAGTAACATATAACTGGTGAATTGTTCTGTTCATAAATTAGGTATAGCAGATTCATTGAAAATGTTCCTACAAAACCCTCAATACTGCTCTACTCTTACTGAAATAGGAAGATGAACCCTATTCTGGAAGAGAGACAAAAGATCAAAGCTAGGAGGAAATTTCTCAGAGAAAATACAAAAGGAAAAGAAAACAACCTTTTTATAGTGAAAGCACCCTCCACTTTTTAATTCTCTGGTGCTTTTTTTTTTTTTTTTTAAACTAAGAACTGATTATTCAATCTGCAGCACTTCATACAAGTATCCTGTAAGCCCAGGGCAAAATGTGAACTATTAAGATCTGCAGTTAATCTTTTCCGGGAATGACAGCTGGGAGAGAAAATAAATGTATTTTTAAGTAACAGAAGGCTTTGAAGATCTGTCTATTAAATTGCAAAAATCCACACATTGTTAAAATACAGATCAAACACCCACCAGCTCAAACAGGTGAGCATTTCATTGTGCTCTTTGTTTATAGTTTTGCGTATAACCTGTCAATATGAATATCTTGAAGCAACTTACTAAAGAAAATGAGAGAATTTTCTATGGTATTATTATGAATAATTACCTGTTTGTAAGAAACTTTCATTTTTACAGTCACTAATTTTTGAAGCGGACGCTCAAAATTCAATAAAACTACACTTCATTGGTAACTCACTCTGTCGTTGTGGGTGATTAGATATGATTCATTGACTTTATGCCTTCTTTTCATGTGATTAAACTTCAAACTTGTAAAACTAAGAGATTAATTCCCTTTGCAACAATCTTACATCAGTCTGTAATACCCATAATATAGTCATTTAGATATAATTGTATTTTTCCAGTATAGTCTTTCAGTGTTTTTGTGGTTCAGGATCAATTGACATGTTTACTTTGTGTTCCCTTGAAATAACCAGCAAGTGAAATGTTCAGAAATTGCACTATATTATACATGATGAGAATCATCCAGAGAAAAGATTGAAAGTGCTAAAGAGAAAGCTTTTGAGGAAGCTTTGGTGGTGGGCACTTGGATGTGGGGGATCTTGGTCTTTGAGTGGAGGGCTCTTTCTCTGTGCTTCTCCTCTCCCAGGTCTCTCTTTTTTTTTTTTTAATTACCTGTTATCTGAGCCATTTACATGAATTCCAACCTGAATAGGAGAACTTTAGCTACTCTCAAAAGTTAAACATGAGGAAAATATCAAGGGATTGATTAAAACTATTAGGTTTGCTAGAAAAACAGTAAAGGTATAAATTATCTAGAAGTCTGAAGGGGACTAGCTAGACTGGCTGCTAACTGGAGAGAGGGCTGTGGCCAGTTTGTGTAAATAACTGCCCCTGGAAGAGAAGTCAACTGGTCTTTACATTGCAGAGGTTCTGTCAGCCTCCAGGAAGGCTCTTGTCATCCTGCCATCAAACTGAAAAACACAATCAAAGCCGATTGGTTGTCATGGTAAAGTCTCGGAAACAATGTTTTAATTAATAATGAGTCTTGGGGAAACTATGAGAAGTCAAATATTCATTTTACAGTAACTGTTTTCAACTATGTAATATTTAATAGCAACTGTTAAACTATTTAAAAACCTAGGCTTTGCTATAGAAGTCATATAGGGCCTTAGCTGGTCCCTACTGAAATCAATGGAAAATTTTTATATTGACTTCAGTGAACATTTAAGCACATTTATATTCAGGCCCAAACTTGTAAATACTCACAGAGGAGCCTAGCTTAGTAGCAAAGTAGTCCTGGTGACACAGACAATTCCTGTTTATGGGATAAAGAAAAACAAAAGTCCCAGGTTCTGTCACAGAAGTCCTGGCCATAATAATCACTCTCTCTTAGTATACACTCCAAGCTTGATCCTGCAAAGCAAAGGTGCAGTATCATGTGCATCTAGTCAGAGAGTAAAAAGCAATCAGCAAGATCAGAAACTAACTTGACACCTCCATAACTTCATCAGGGCATTTAAGGCTTTGTATATTTACAAGTAAAAGCCGCGTGCTATTCTTTGAGCACCGGGTTTCTTCAGCCTTAATAATGGTAAAGGCTAAGAAATGACTGAGAAGATGTACACCTTATTTGAATGCTGAGGATTGTACTCTCTGATAATGCCCTGCCTGATTTCCCACCATGATCTTGAGAATAAGGAAATGATCACACCAAAGTGTCTGAGAGCTTACCTACACTAAGGGGATTACAGCAGTGTAATGATAATGCTTCAATTATGCCACTGTAGGAGTGACAGGGAAGATATTTCTGCAATGGAAATGGTTCTTCCATTGCTGTATGTTATGGGATCTCTGTCACCCCTGTGTAAATTTGATGTTCACTTTTGCAATGTAACTGTATGGTTTGAAGCCAAATAAGCCATACAAGGGGTTCCTTTATGAATGCACATGACATGCTCTTCACTATTGCTATGGTGTCATGTTTCTTGCAGCATCATACATGTATCTAAGTGAAACGTGTTCCATGTATTTCATATGGCTCAGGAAGGAGACAGACAATCAGAGCTATTTCTCAGCATGTAGCCTGAAGAGACATATGACAAAGACCATGCAGAAATCCTCAAGTGACTTCAAGTTAAGCAGACTGTAGCACTGTGTGTTGCTGCTGAAATGTCACACAGCAGCCTTAGTGGCCCTTTTTTCCCAGATAATGTATGTCTACCCAGATAATACTTCATTGATGTGGATCAGACACCACAAGCCATCTTCTCTACTTCACCCAGTCTCAACACAGTATTGGGAGGTGGAAGGAGAGATCTGAGCCACTTGCAGGTGATATCTATAATGCAGCAGCTCCTGCAGTGTGAGTGGCTTCTGATGGAGATGCTCTAAGCCAACAGGAGAGAGTTCTCTTGTTGGCTTAATAACTCCTGCTTGTACGAGGAGTGACAGCTGTGTTGGTGGGAGAAGCTGTAATTTGTAGTGTTAGATGTAACAGCAGTTTTCTGATTCCCAGGCTAGCTGTGTGCCAATCCTGAGCTCAGCTACAGTGCAGTTTCAACAGCTCTGGGGTTGCTGGGGGTGATGTACATTATGCCACCTACTTCTGGAACCTAATGGGGCTGTCTATGATGAAAATAGCTTGATCATGCTCCATGCCACACCTACCATGCCTGACTGTGCTAGTGCCAGTCAATAAGAGAAGTATGTCAGGGAAACACACAGGGACTATCACAAAAAAAAAATCTGACCCATAAATTTTGGGATGAAATTCTAGCAATACATCTGACTTCTTAATTCAGCCATAAAACACAGTCCTAAAGAAACAGTCAAGTAAGCATTGTCAGTCAGGATTTGTAAGGAAAGTTTAGTTTTCACTGGAACTTATTGGTGTTGGAGTGAAACCTTTTGTTATAAAAAAGGAAGTAATTTTTTGTACTCTTAGGCTATGTCTACATCTCCAGTTTTAGTTTGGACTTGCTCATTTGAACTAAAGAAGTTTGAGGTTAGTCCAAACTCACCTCAGGCTAGTTCGAACTAACCATGGACTTTTTAGTTCAAATTAACCACGTGTTCTAGTTCAAATTAACACTTAGCTCAAATGAGAACATGTGGTTGGTTCAAACTAATCGCTCAGTTCAAACAGTAAGTTTGAACTAACCCTTAGCTCGGGTCATGCCTGCACTTAGATCGAACTAAATTCAAACTAAGTGTGGAAGTCTGAACTATAACATTGGTACTAACTAGTTTGGACTAAGCTTTGCCTAGTTCAAACTAAGAAATTTCTTAGTTTGAACTAGGCAAAACTTAGTGTAGCCAGGGGCTAAATTAGTCTGGACTAAGATTCTTTAGTCGGGAATAATTTGCCAATGTAGACATGACCTTAGTGGTTTTTAACTTAGGAATGGATTTCAGGAGCCTTAATTCCATATTAATTCTCTTTCAGTTGCAATTTCCCTTCTGTTATTAGCTGTTAATGTTTCTTTGTATACTCTAAAAGAAGAGGTAGAAAATAAGACACCAAAACCAAATTACTATTAGTCAATGAGGAGGTGAAGTTCTCCCCAGTAAAAGAGAAAGGAACAGGGAAATTTCCACTTATGTTTGGTCAGCTGCCAGTTTCTATGGAGACAACATCCTCTAAATCATCTTTATTTGCAGCCATTAATAACTGAGAGGATGCAGAGCAGCAATGGGGCTTAACCACAGATTGCACCCTCGTGAAGCATACTGTATTGTGCAGAAATTGAGCTCCAGATTAGATGCAGCAGTTGTTATGTATCCTGGTTAATGCAGTAAGTCACTGAGAATAAGTTCACTCTTACTGAGGTAGTAGAAGACTGATGGGAGGCAATTCATCCCCTGTGATCAGATCCTATCATGGGCAGACCATACCTGCTTCTGACAGATGTGATTGATCTGTGTCTCCTACATTTTAACAGCACTTCCATTAGTTGTCACACCAATACTATTAGTAGCATATTCATTTGTTTTGTGTACAATATCACCCACAGTATGTTCACTGCTTTCTAGACACTCCAAAAGGAATGGGTCTTGCCTTGAGAAGCTACAGTATAAGGAATGAAGTATTATTTTTAACTGAAGTTAATTGGTTATGGATACTTGTGTTTTCTACTGGTGCTATGTCACTGAGTATGAGTATTGAATGGGGGTGTATGGCTTTGCTACAGTAAAGCACTAGAGTTTGGAGTGGCAGAAACAAGGAGGACATGGGTTCTCCAGTGGAAAGGAATAAAACTGCATGAAAAGGTATGGGAGAGAGGTAGGATCACTATGGCTGTGTCTACACTTACCATGTCAATTCGAATGACTGAATTCGAACTAGTCAATTCAAACTAATAATTATTAGTTGATATTGAGTCAATTCGAATTGACATGGCCACACAAGAAACTCTAATTCAAATTAGCATGTCGATGAACTGGACTTGCTAATTTGAATTGGAGGTGGGGCAGCAGGGGAGGTGTGGCAACATGGCCCCCTAGAAGGACCATGCCATCACCCAATCCCCTGCTTGGCTCCAGCATTCTGGGCCTGGCACAGGGAAAAACATCCCCTGCCCAGCTCTAGCCCCAGGAAATGTTTTTCCCCATGCCAGGCTCAGAAGGCAGGAGCCTGGCAGGGGATGTTACCCCTCCCAGGACTCCCTGGGGCCAGGGCACCCCCCCCCAACAGCACAATAGGGGCAGGCGAGAAGGGATTCCCCCGCCCTGTGCTGTCAGTGAGGCTGGGGGAATCCCTTCTCCCCTGCCCATGCTCCCTTGGCCCCAGGCTGACAGCACAGCAGGAACGGGGGGAGAAGGGATCCCCACATGGCCAGAGCCCCCGCCATGGGGAAGGAACCCCCATGTGCAGCTCCTGCCCAGGCAGCCCCTGGGGATGGCACCCCCTGGGGATGGCACCCCCCCACAGCTCGTGCCCAGCTGGCTGCATGCAGGGAAGGCACCCCCATGCATGGCTGCGTCCCCCACTGGCCACGCTCGGGGAAGGCACCCCCATGTGCGGCTGTGTCCCCTGCTGGCTGCGCTCAGCTCCTGCCCAGCTGAACATGCATGGGGGTGCCTTCCCCTCATGCGGCCAGCTGGGCAGGAGCCACATATGGGGGTGCCTTCCCTGAGTGCAGCCAGCCAAGGAAAGCCACACTCAAGGGTGCCTTCCCCATGCACACAGCCAGTGGGGCTGGAGTGGGGGCTGGGGTCCCTGTCCCCAGCCAGAGGACAGGAACCCTCTTGTCCCCCCCCCAGCCCAATCTGGTTGGGGCTGCTGGCCCCAGGTGCTATAGGGCTTGTCTTCCTTCCAGGGTGCATGGCACACTGGGAGGAAGGTCAACCCCTGTCAGTTCAAACTCTCTGAGTTGGAAGTGACATGATCACACTGGGTCAATTCAAACTACTGGATCCAAATTGACCCTGACTTCGAAGTCAAACTAGGTTTGACCAACTCGAGGTCAGCTTTCATCAGTTCAAACTGCAGAGTGCTTCAGTTCGAATTGAAGAAAGTGAGTGTGGCCATGCACTTAATTTAATTTGAATTGATTGTCATCAATTCGAATTCAAGTCTGTGTAGATATACCCTATGAGAAGGTGAGCCCTAAAAGGGGCTTGATTTAACACCTTGTCTTGGGCACTGGAAACACTGCCTGAAGCTTTAATTTCATTTATTTTACACTGGCTTCATTGTAGAAAAATTGCTTCTCATACATATTAAAATACTTGCTTGTTTGTAGAAAAATCCTTTCCATTCATAGCACAGCAGCATCCCTGTGTGTAGAAAAGACTCTTGTCAAAGTCTCAGGCCATGCCGACATGAAGCACTGTAGCTGTATCAATGGTGAAGACCTCAGTGGTGCTGGGAGAAAGCTGTCCCATCAGCCTAATATAACCAGCTCTAGGAGAGCAGCAATGATGTCATTGAGAAAATCTCCCTCACCAATGTAGTGTAGTGCACAGGAGCACTTATGTCAATGTAATTTATGTTGCTGGTGGGAAGGTGGTGGAGTGGATTTTTCATACCCTGAGTTACACATGTTGTAGTGCAAACATAGCCTTACTCATAAAATGTCATGGTATAAATTCAAGAAGCTACACCTAAATGTGCTAAGCATTTTCTTGCCTAATTATTACATTCCATGTATATACTTCCTGGGAGACATCACAAATACTTACACATGGTAAATTTGAGGTTCATGTTATTGAAGAAAACTAAACCTGAGAGACACCAGTGAAAAACCAGTGAAAACTTCTACAAATTAATTACTCTTAAACATCCAATTTTTTTAACCCAGTCACTACTAGACTCATTTAAAATATTCACCACAAGAAAATCTGGACCTCTTTAGGAAGTATTGTGAGCCTGGGAAGAAAAAGTGTTGTGTTTCCTATTTAAACAATAACATAGATTCCTACTTTGACCCTAATCCTGCAAACACTTACAACTTAATGTTTAATTTTCCATCATGTGAGGAGTTCCATTGACCAGAATACGAGACTCATCAACTGAAAGTTCGGATGAAAAAGGTGGAGCTTTGAATCACTTAGAAAAGAAGAGGTTAGCAGAAAAGTCAGGATTATAGAATATTTTAAGTCTTCTCCTTTCTGCACCATGGAAAGCTTATACAAAGCATTTTGCTAGAAGTATTAAGCTACGTGAATATTCAGGAGAACCGCGTTTAAATTTTATTTTCTCTCACCCAGTTCAAATAAAGTAACAATATGCATGTGCACAGTCCTAACTACAAAGAGTGCAGTCAGATCATAATCGGTGTCATTTAGCTGCCTTTGTGCCGAGCTTTTGCTCAGCTAAACAGGATCTCATTTCACATTCAATTAGGCTAAATGCATTTTACTTCCCTCTAATGTTTCCCACTCCCATAACTGACAACAATTAATACATGGCATGTGTGTGCTGCTGATTCCAAAAGGCTCAGCTCAGATCCCTGTCTTACTCATGTGATTTCCCCTATGTCAGAGTTCTCGTAAGGGATTTTAGGATGGTTAACCCTTTGCTGTTTCTTATCCCTTGTAAAATATACCATTTTCAGTACAAGTATTTGATCTGTGCAAGTTAAAAGTCATTATTTGCAAGTAGTTAAGCTTGGGAGGTTAAAATTCAATTCCTATGAGCATTGATGTGAAAAAGCTTTGATAGCTACAAGTTCATGGACAAAAGAGGAGGGAGTTCCAAAGAGGTAGTTGTGTTAGTCTAGGTCAGCAAGACGAACAAGAAGTCCTGTGGCACTTAAAGATTAATTAACAAATTTATTTATTGCATGAGCTTTCGTGGGAGAAAGTCCCACTTCGTCAGATACTTAGAGAGGGAAATAGGGGATAAGCAAATTCATTATTAAATTAGAGCAAATATTCAGACTTTTTTGCAGTATTCAACCATCTCTAACTTCTTTAGTTTTATTCCTAGGCAAATTCTGCAAATGTCATGTATAGCATTAAAAACAGTGGTGTTGTGGTTTTGTTAGTCACACAAAAGAGAGACAAAGTTGAGATAACATCTTTTACTGAACCAATATTTGGGTGAGAGAGACAACCTTTTGAGCTTACAAAGAACTCTTCTTCAGGTCTGGGAAACTAACTCAAAGTGCCACAGCTAAATACAAGATCTGAACAGTAAAATAAAATAATTAGATACTACCTCCTCCACCATGACATGCAAGTCCATCTTCTTCTGTGATGTATTTCAGAGAGAACCCCAGGATTTTATGGTCCTAATCTGAAAACATTCGCTCACTTTCATCTTGGAAAATAAGGCAATTGTGAATTTCATAGAGTGCAAAATGTCTTTCTCAATAACATCAGAGTGTATTAGCAAGACCTACCTTCACTATACATCATTAAAGTAGGACAAAAGGAAAGCATTTCATGCTATTACAATCATATATTATTTTGAAAACCACTGAATCAAAAAAGGACACGAGCAGAGATAAGAACTGCAACATCACTGTAACCATTTTTCACTTTGTCTAGTATAAGTTTATGGACAGACACATGATAAACTTCAGGGGTCTCTCAAGAAACCTAAGCTTTGCTTCAGTGAAGTCAATTATAACTCATATTGAGTCTCTAATGTAGCCAGGATTTTGATCAATATGTTTAGATTTAAACTGTATCTTCCGTCCTATAACAAGCCCCACTTAATGAGAAAACTGGAGGTGGGGGGGGGGATAGCTTTTCTCCCCATCCAGTTTCCCAGGCCTGAGCCTGCACACACCCTGCACCAATTATGGGACTTAAATGCAAGAACAAAGTTAAATTAGGAAATTATAAAGGAGGCAAGATACAACTCATTCTGTCTGGTTGCTTTTTTATGTCACTCCACTTTGTATAAGTGCTATTTATATACCTGGCTGCAGGGTTTCACCCTGATTATCTCCTCTCTTCAGGCAGACACCACTATTCTAACCACCCCAGATCTCTCTATCCTTTGTGTTTTCTATACCTCCAACCTTGTTGTTCACAAACTTTATTAAGGACTTATTTACACTAGAAATTAGTGAACAGCAAGTCTGACTGTGAATTTACAGTGATCTATATACCATGCATTGACTCCCCATGAGGACCTCTTGCTTACATTTTGGGCAATTTAGCTTAGTATACTTTAAATTCACACCCTAACTTGCTGTGCACTAACCTCTCTTGTAGACAAGCCCTAGCAACAGACACAGCCAAGTAGTGTTCACAGTGGTGCTTGGTTTTTGAGTTTGTCTGTTCACCAAAAATAAAAAAAGCCCCTGTAAATAATTTTGGACAAATAAGGATTTTCACTGTTTGACTATTAATGGATGCTTCATCAGTGTAGCTACAGAAAGTACTCGGAAGTGGTCTGTTGACCAGCAGTTGTTTAGGAATGACAGTAATTTGCAATACAGCTATAGTACAAAGCCTTAGACAAATTGTGCCCCTAAGCATGCAACATAGTTTAGCAATAAAATTGTCAACTTAAATAATAGAAGGGGAAGACATTAAGGGTTATATCCTAAATTGCTGAAGTCATAGAGAATTTTGTCACCAGCTTAACTACCCTAAGGTTCAGGCTCTCTGAGAGAGGAAAGACAAAATCATAGAACCATAGAGTTGGAAGGGACCTCATAGGTCATCTAGTCCAACTCCCTGCCAGAGGCAGGACCACTCCCACTAAACCATCCCACTCATGGTTTTGTCCAGCCGGCCTTAAACACCTCCAAAGATGGAGACTCCACCACCTCCCTTGGCAGCTCATTCCAAGGCTTCACCACTCTCCTAGTAAAAAAGTTTTTTCTAATATCCAGCCTCGACCACCCTAACCGCAACTTGAGACCATTGCTCCTCATTCTGTCCTCTGTTATTAGCGAGAACAGTCGAGCTCCATCTTGCTTAGAGCATCCCTTCAAGTAATTGAAGGTTGCTATCAAATCCCCCCTCAATCTTCTCTTCTGCAGACTAAATAAGCCTAATGCTTTCAGTCTTTCCTCATAGGGCTTGTGCTCCAGCCCTTTAATCATTTTGGTTGCCCTCCTCTGAACTCTCTCTAGCACGTCCCTGTCCTTTTTGTAGTGGGGAGCCCAAAACTGAACACAGTATTCTAGATGTGGCCTTACCAGTGCAGAATAGAGGGGAATGATCACATCCCTTGATCTGCTGGTAACACTTCTTTTGATGCAGCCCAGTATGCCATTGGCCTTTTTGGCAGCAAGAGCACACTGCTGACTCATATACAGCTTCCCATCCACCATGGCCCCCAGGTCCTTTTCTACACTGCTGCTACTTAGCTGAATGTTTCCCAGCCTGTAGCAGTGCATGGGGTTTTTTCGTCCCACATGCAGGATTTTACACTTGTCCTTATTGAACCTCATAAGATTTCTATTGGCCCACTGTTCCAATTTATCTAGATCTCCCTGAATCCTCTCCTTGCCCTCCAACGTGTCTACTGCTCCCCCCAGCTTGGTGTCATCCGCAAACTTACTGAGAGTGCAGTCTGTTCCATCATCCAGATCATTGATGAAAATGTTGAACAGAACTGGCCCCAGGACCGACCCCTGGGGCACCCCACTCGTGACTGGCTGCCAGCTAGACATGGAACCATTGATTCCTACATGCTGAAACCGTTGATCTAGCCGGTTTTCTATCCACCTTATAGTCCACCTATCCAACCCATACTTCCTTAATTTGCCAATGAGAATGCTGTTGGAAACTGTATCAAAAAAAATGTATGTCTTAAAGTTTAAGATGGAGTGTCTGTGAAATGGAGAGGTGTAGGAGTGTTACCCCAGATAATGCAGAGGAAAGATTTGTTATGACACCAGAGTGGCAAGATGATACAGCAGGACAATAAGAAGGACAATGCTAGATGGATGGTCAGGGTGATGAAGGGGTAAAAGGAATGGGTTGAAGTAGGCTGTAACAAATCTGTAGGGATATGTCTAGACTTACAATTTAATTTGAATTATTGAGGATCAATTTGAATTAAATAAATGCATGGACACACGAGCTTTCATTAATTTGAACTAAGGAATGCCTTAGTTTGAATTGATGAAAGCTAACTTTGAAGTTATAGAACCTAATTTAACTTCAAAGTGATGGTTAATTCAAACTCATTAGGTCAAATTAACCCAGTGTAGCTGTATTAATTCAAACTCACTGTAAGTTTGAATTAGCCACAGCTTGATTTTCCCTATGCAGTAGCACCCCCTACCTAATTCAAACTAGCAAGTCCTACGCATGGACATGCTAGTTCGAATTAGGGTTTTTAGTGTGGATCTGTTAATTCGAATTAACTTAATTCAGACTAATCATTATTGGTTCACATTGATTAGTTTGAATTAAGTTAATTCAAGCTAACCTTCTAAGTGTAGGCATAGCCTAGAGGAGCTCAGAAGCAAGAAGGGAGTTTTGCACTGTATCCTAAAAATAATAAGCTAGGAAAACCATTTGGCAATGGGAATGATGTGGCTGGGGCCTCTTTGTAGGTATGTTAACATTTACTGTGAGCACATGTTAAAAGCATGTTATGGTTCTAAAGAGATGCCTGGTTCTAAAAATATTTCCCATTATCAGTATATGGAGTTGTGTGACACTTTTAAGACTAACAGATTTATTTTTTGTATGAGCTTTCGTGGGAGAAGATCCCACTTCCTCAGATGCGTCAAAGATGGGATCTTCTCCCACGAAAGCTCATGCAAAAAATAAAACTGTTAGTCTTAAAGTGTCACACAACTCCTTGTTGTTTTTTTACTGGACTAGACTAACCCGGCTATCCCTTTTGAAATAGTGTATGGAGTGACTCTGAGACCTGTGATATTTCTAGAACCAGAGTGAACTTTCAGGGGTCTACCCATGGCACGAAGCTTTTTGCCCAAACTGGAGTATGGAGAATTTGAAGAAAGAAGTTGCAATAGAAGATGAAAGGACTGTAAAACATGATGAAAGTTCCTAGTAAGTCAGAGTTTAAGAAAGGAGCACAAATAAACACTACTGAGGTGGTTGCAACTAGCAGTTTTACAAACAGGAGAAATAGAAGAAAGAGAAATTTCAGGAACAGAGATGGGATATTTCAAATGGATGGTGAGGGCTCATTTATAAACAGTAGAAACAAAAGAGATCTGAATCAAGGACAGAGAAAAAGAACACATGAATATGTGTTTGGGAATACTTATTTTTCCCCAAAGATGCACTTCTATCTTTGAGATGTACCTGAGAACTGAAGGAACCTAAGATAACGCTGCATGTTCTTCATGACTATCTAGCCCATTTCTTTTTGATTGATTAACCATCTATTTCAAAAATGGAAAAAGACTCTTTCTCAATCTCATTACTAACGTTGATAATGGATTGTATTTTGCACAATCTAGACTATAATGAGAGAATATTGCATTGCAACAGGAGTATATCTACACTGCAAATGCTGCAGCAGCCTAACTGCAGTGTTGCAGATGTACTATGGTAGTTTAGACACTTACTACAGAGATGGGAGTAAATTGTGTTGCTGTAATAAATCCATCCCCCTGAGAGGCAGTACCTAAGTAGACAGAAGAATTGTTCCATTCATGTAGCTACAGCTGAAGTGAGAGTTAGATCAACTAATTACATTTCACAGGCCTGGGGATAAAATTTTTCACAACCCTGAGTGAAATTGCTAGATTGACCTATGTTTCAGGTGTATATTGGGTCTAGGAATCAATTTCTTCTTGATTGTCAGTATCCTGTTGCTAACAAACTATTGGGTTCTGATTACATATGCAACTATGATATAAAAAGAACATACAGAACATTTGAGCTTTTACAAACCGGGGGCAAAGCAATTAGAAAGCAAATTGGCACACTATTGATTGTAGACTTGGCAAGGTCTTTTGTGGCTGCTAGTGCTCATCATGCTGTTTCCTTTCTCCCTTCTAATTTTCCACTCTGGCAACTGAGCCACCAGCTGGAATTAAAGGCAGAGCATGTTTGATAACTTTATTACCCAGACTCCAAGCTCTGGAATTTCTGCATACAGCTTATGTCATAAGGGTCTTTAACACACTTGGATTCACTTTTGATGTAGCCACAACTGCTGAGTATCTGTCTGGAATGTACTATGTGTATTTCACTCTATTGTCTTTCATTTTACTTGGAGACCTGTATTCCTTCACACATGTAAAATGAGTAAATAGCTTTCAGTCTCATTTTGGTCACTTAGAGGAGACTTTCATCAGCAAACTATTAGTTATCTTTGTTAAACATCATTAACTTTCATGTTACTGCTATTTGACTTTTCATAACATGCTAAATATACTATTCAAGACATGAAAAACACAACATTATTTCATTTAAAAGAATGAAAAATATATACCAGAATTTATTTAGATAATTCTATTAAACCACATTCAATCCAACTTGGTAATTTTTTTACCCATGATAAACACTCATGTCCACACACAGTCTTTAAATTGAAATAATGCTGATTATAGATCCCTTATCTCACAATAAGGAAAGTCATTTTGATATAATAAAACCTACTATTATATCAAAATGACAGTTAAGTTGAAACTGATATTTCAAAATGACACAGTGTGGACATATTATTTTAACTGTTATTTTGATTTAACACTTTTGCCCTTCCCGTTCCTAGGGTGCTGTCTTTTTTTTCTATATGTTGGGTGGAGGCATGGCCCTTCTAGGGGGCCATGTTGGCACACTTCCCATGGTGCCCCTCTCCTAAATCAAACTAGGAAGTCCTGTCCATTGACATGCTGGTTCTATTTGGTCTTCTAGTAGGGACCTGTTAAATCGATTTAACTTAAATCAGTCTAATGATTCTTATTTTGAGCTCATTAAATTGATATAAGTTAAGTCGGTTTAACCATGCAAATGTGGACATAGCCTACCAGAATCATTCTGATGCTGGAAAACAAACAAGGAGTCCTGCAGCAGTGCATAAATGTCTCACAGCAAATCTAACTAAAAATCCTCACAGTTGTGATTTTGTGGCTTTCAGCATGATTAATAGGCCTTTTGCCTGTGCAGCCTGTAAACCCATGGTTCTACCTATATTTGAGGGGTTTTGAAATACAAATAAAAATGACAACTTAATCGTTATTTTAGCTGTGTTTATTATATTTACTCTCTATGGGTATGTCTGCACTGAAATTAAAAATGCATAGGTGGCCTGTGCCAGCTGACTGAGGCTCATGGCACTTGAGTTAAGGACTGTTTAATTCCTACGTAGATGCTGAAGCTCAGATTGCCCCCCAGGCTCTAGGATCCTGCAAGGTGGGTGGGTCCCAGAGCTTAGGCTCCAATATGAGCTTGAGAGTCTACATGGTGATTTTTACTTGGGCAACCCAAGCCCTGAACGCCTGAGGCGGCTGACACAGGCCAGCCATGCTATTGATCTTTTATATCTGTGCCAATGTTCCATATAGGGCCCATTCCTACATCTCTCTCTCTCTTGAGGATCCCATTTCCTGAAACAGAACTACACAAGTGAATAAGAATGCAGGACCAAGCCCCTGTTATGGGAAATAATGTAGTAAGAATTTTGCTAATGTGTTTAAAGTAGAACAATTGTAAATTCTGACATGGGGGACATAATTAACAATAAGTCAATATACAGTCTTCCTACAGAATGATCTGTTTAGTATTCACTGATCTAATAATTATTGCTACTGGCTCAACTCTTGATGTCACTCATTCAGTTTTTATTCCATTGTCATTCAAGCAAAACTCTTACCAAAATCAGTGGGAGTTTTACCTGCAGAAGGACTGGGTAAAATCCCATTAAGGGACAGATACCTTCACATCCCCTCTGCCTCAGACATCTGAGCTAGTTCTGAGGCACAAGTTGCAACAGCCTCATGAGCATTGTTTGTTGTTCCAGGTAGGAACATTCCCCACAGAATAACTGAACAAAAGATCAATGTCCACAGCCACTTTTCTATAGTCCTGACTCTCCAGAGGAAGAGGATAGCAGGAAGGGTTAGCTTAGCAAAAGTGACCTGAGCCCTAGAAGGTCCTGGATTCAAACCCTACGGGGTTAGACTAGAGGATCTCATGAGGTCCCTTCCAACCCTATGATTCTATTCTATTCTAACACTTGGATAAAGGAATTCCCTTTGAAGAATCAGCTAAAAGTTGAACTATTAAACTATCAGCAATTTAAAACTGTGGCAGTTCTTGCAGTTGCTTTGCATGGTAGGAAGGGTGAATTAGGGCATGTGCCTGTGACAGATCTGAACCTTATTTACATTAGGTGAAATTCAGCAAAATATACAGGACTCATCAAGGCCATCCATGTCACTTTAAGGATATTGGTAACTTTGGGGGATGAGGACGGGGGCTAGCCACCACTCAGGCAAGTGTGTAAGGGAGCCATGGCAATTCCCACCCACTATATTAAAGGCATAAATGCTGATTCTTGTGGCAAGGCAAGAGTGAAAGGGAGTGTTGGGGTAAAACAGGGGTAGGATGAAAGGAGGTTACACTGGATGCATATTTGTACATCCCCATTGCTGAGACCACCTGAAAAGGGCAACACTGGGATAATGGCTTCTGTTCTGTCCTGGAGCTGGAGAAATAACTGTGGCAGAACTGTACTGCGATCTGATAGGCAAATCTATGCTTCTGGGTGGGGGATAAATTCCACCCACCACCTCAGTCCCCACAGAGTTTCTATGCAAAACCTCTTGACTCAGGCTTAGTACAGGAAGGGCTTCACTTAGCCTGTCACATTGTAACCTGTGATAACAAGGGCAGAGGGAAATTCTGATTCTACCCAATGTGTGTGAAATCAGTGTGTTCATATCCCTCCCCAAAGTAAGAGCTATAGCTAATTATAGCCTTGATGTAAACAACTGTGTCAATGGGGGGGAACATAAATCTGCTAGATCTTTGTTGGGTTATAAAATTTGTTTTGTTGGAATTTTCTCACTTTCCTGATAGATGTTGGCTTTCACAATGCTGTCAATATTCTGACAATATTGTGGGGGAAAGAAGACAAAAAAGGATCCAACAAAATGAACATGTATACTGTAGAGAGGACAACTGGCACCAAACCTGACAGATAACTCTTTGGAGTGTGCCCTCCAGTGTGAGGAGAAGGTGATAAGAAAAAAAAAAGCGAAATAAGCAATCAAATCCAATCCCTACAGAGATGATTAACAATGAAGTATGCTGAAAGTAAAATTGAGCTGTCAGTTTCTCACCATCTGCTGTCAAAATCAAAATGGTTTCAGTTTCAAGGGTTGGTACACTTGCAGCTTTTCTGATGTCAGAATTCTGCATTGTATTCTATGTCTATATTAAGATACTTCAAAGTAGCTGCAAATTAAATAAAAGATAAGGGGAAAATCTAAGAATTTATCCTTACTGTTTTTTTGTTTGTTTGATTTCCAGAGATAATGTTTTAGAATCCACATATTCTATTCCAACAACTAGTGTGTTTTAGAAGACCCATTTGCAATCACTTTAACAAAGAGGAACATAACATATAGAAGTTGAACCCTGATCCTACCAAGGGTTACAGATGCTTAACTTAGACTAAGGTTTTCCAGATGAAAAAGGCCTATTTGATCATTCAGTCTACTGACAAATGCAAAATAATAACTCACTGAGATTTATGTTATGGAGTTCTCTGAGGGTAAAATCTTTAGGTACTTAAAATACACAAAGTAACTTTAGTACACAGTCTGTGTTGTTGTTTACATCCTTCCTTAAATTTAAACATCATAAAACAAGAAATTCAACTTTTGTGTGGATGTTATTAAACCAGAAATAAGTTCTTTCATACATGATGTCTTGAAGTACAGTAACACTGCTTCTTCCTTTCACAACTTATTGGTACCACTGCACAGACAAATCAAACCTTCACTTTGTGCTACAAGACCTACCATTATTCTTTTTCTCAAAATTGAAGGAAAATTAGTCATCCTGTATTTCCAATTGTGCTAAATTCAATAATAACCATTAATCACATGACTTGTCTCAAATTAGTCTTCAGCTTTGCAGTACTATTTAAATGCTATTACTGTAGCCGAAGCTGTGACTTTAGATTTATGTAATCCCTGTGGGACAACTTATAAGAGTGTAGCTAGGGAATCATGATCAGTAATACTGTCATTTATAATTATCCTTTTTATCACTAATAATAAATTGTGAGTAGTCAAATCACCACAAGAGTACATTGTGCAAGCTCTCTACAGTCTTACCCAAAATGACAGATCATTTGCATTGTATCATTTATTTTTTGATGGAGAGATAAGAATACACTAGTTACAGAGATGAGGGGTTCTTTATAAGACATCAGGTTAGAATATCATTTCCTTTTCCACAGACATTTTCCCACAGAATATCAAGCTTTTCCATCTCCCCTGTCTTAGTTGGACCAGTGTAAGCTCAGCTACTGCTCAGATTTGATTCAACAGACACTACATCACTTCTAAAAGTCATTCCATGGCTCTCTACTGACTTACAACAGCTAAGGAAATGGTCTGCTTAATACTAGTTGCTTTTTAGCAACATCCCAATTAACTGATTTTTATTCTTTTTAAGGATCCAGATATAGGGATCCACTGTACTTTAAAATCCTTAAGATCATTATAGTTTGATATTTGTTTGAAAAAAAAGGAGAATAATCCTCTCAAATTCTATTTGAAAAATGAACTTTAATAAACAGCTCAAGAATGAGATTTTTCATTTGCATTTGAACTGAAAGTCAGCTCACTACATGGAAACATATATTCTATGAAAATTGTGTAAATATGCTGATCAGTATAAATGAATCTCAGTACAATTAAAGGAAGAATTACACATGCCCAAGATTCCATGGCTGCATTTATTTTAAAAACCCTTGGAAAGAATTCCTTACTTTTTCTTTTATAGATTTTGTCAGGTTGAATGAACAGGTTACACAATTTGAAATTAGTTCTTTGTTTTTAACTCCAATTGATATGCAACATACTATAAAGTATATTTCTGTCATACAGAACATCACATTACTTTTGGTCAGAATGGTAGCTTCCAAATGACTATAGTTAATTTCAGATCAGTGATACTAAAATGTAACATTTGACAGTGTCCTCTTATTGACAATATCAAAAGAGGACAGTGTTTCACTCTAATATAGCAACATTCTCTTAAGTTTGCATTGTTTTGAAAAAGCTAACTCTGATTATAGGCATAGTACATTATACCTGGAGAAAAGTGAAATAATATGGGCACGTCTAAACAGCCCGTTTTATTTTGAAATCTGTCCTTTCAAAACAACCAATTTCGAAATAAAACCCTTATTTCGAAAGGGCTCCTTTCGAAATAAGGGAAACCGCGGGATCGGAAAGACCGTTATTTCGAAACGGATGTTTCGAAATAACGCAAATGGATCCGCTGTTTTGAACCGTTGTTTCGAAACAACGGGTCTAACGCCATTATTTCAAAACATCCGTTTCGAAATAACGGTCGTTTCGAGGGGGGGTAGGTTTTACTTTTTCAGGACGATGATCCTGATTTCGAAAGGACGAGGTCTGTCCTTTCGAAATAAGGGAACATCGTGTAGACCAAATCATTTTTATTTTGAAATAACGAGTGTTATTTCAAAATAAAAGTGCTGTGTAGATGTCCCCAGATAAATGCCAGAGGGAGTGTTAGTCTCTTGGGGGCCCTAAGCAGAAATATCTGTCCTCCCCCCAAGCACACATCCACCATGCACTAAACAAGTGAATGGGGGGGGGGGCCCTTGAGCTACTCAAGATCCTAAGCAATTGTTTAGTCTGTTTATGCCTAATGCTGGCTCTTCTAAGCACAGGAAGTAGAGACACTGAAATGCAGAAAACTGAGTATACTATGTCTAAATTTCATACACCCAGTGAAATTCTGCTGTGTCCGAAAACCTCTCAGAATGCTGCACATAATCCCTCAGTAAAGTATCTTCATGGTGCTACGTAAGAATAATTTTTAAGCCATAGTTCTGAACACACCAAAACCAAAAGTATAACACTGAAAACTGTATATTCAAATGTGTGGTCTTAAAAAATGTGAGATGCCAAATGTAGGATATTAAATAAAATAGGAAGGACATAAACTTGAAAGGATGTTCCATTGTTGTTGTTAATTAGTCTTTATCTGGCACCATGAACATACAGGCTATGTCCACACACAAGCACTTGTTTCAAAACAAGCCGTATCAAAATAATGCATTATTTCGAAACACCTTATTTCAAAATAACAAAAAACTATTTCGAAATAAGGAAAACAGCGGGAATCAAAATAGCATGTCCACACAGTGGACATGCTATTTCGAGATGGGGAGGGGAGGGGTAGAGCCACCCCACCCCCAGGATTCCCCGCCACCCCCAGGATTCCCCGCCACCCCCCGCTGCTCCTGCCGCCAGCAGGGGGGTATTCCCCACAGATCCTGCTGCGGGGGGGGGGGGTCCCCGCCCCCCCTGCCCCCGGCAGGGGGGGCGGCGGGCGCTGGGGAAGCCCCCCTGCTGTGGCAGGAGTGGGTGGGGGGTGCCGGGGAATCCTGGGGGCAGGGCAGGGTGCCCCTGGGCTTGGGGGCAGCCCCCGTGGCGGGGTGAGCTGCCCCTGGAGTGGCCACCCCGTGGGGACTGCAGCCCCCCTGACCGGGTTGCGGGGCCAGCAGCTCCCCCGCAGTCCAGGCGAGGGGCAGAGCCTGGGGGGTGCCCCAGCCAGCTTTCCCCCGCTTCCCCTTGCTGGGGACAGGGGGGCAAAGGGGGCTGAGGCACCCATTCCCCCTGCTCCCAGCAAGGGGAAGCAGGGGGGAGCTGGCTGGGGCACCCTCTGACCCCCTGCACTCCACTCAGCACCTTGGCCGGGGTGCTGATCCCTGGCCAGGGTGCTGGGGGGGTGGGACACTCCCCCCAGGGTGCTAAGCACCCTGGGGGGTAGGTCCCTGTTATTTCGAAACAATCCTTGTTTCGAAATAACATTTCCAAAAGGCATTATTTCGAAACAACTGGTTTTGAAATAACCCTCCTTTTGAAAGCAAAGTGGTTTAAGCTGTTTCGGAAGGAGGGCTCTTGTTTCTAAATGAGGAGCTCCCTCCTGTCAGAACAAGAAATCGTCCTGTGGACATAGGGACTTTTATTTCAAAACAACCAGTGTTGTTTCAAAATAAAAGCCCTGTGTGGACATACCCACAGAGTGGTCTTCTGGCAAACAAAAATGAGACCCACTAATGGAAGAACTTATGATGTAAGCTTTAAAAAAAAAACCACTCTGAAGAGGAGCTAGAAAGCACTAGATGGGGAATAAGAGAAGGAAAGGAGGATGAAGATGAAAACAAGATTGTACAGTAGAACTGGATGAAAAAAATTCCATAAAAATATTTTAATGGAAAATAGTTTTTTGACACGAAAGGCTGAAACTTTGAAAAACTTTTGTAAAATCATATTTTGTTTAAAATGTTCTCAAGAACAATTTCCTGACCATCTCTATTGTACTGTACTGAACCTAAGTTATGTAAACTTCTTAGAGGTTAACTAATATTTTTTCTTAAAGAGGAAGAAAAAAAAGTGTAGGTCTTCAAGAAGTGAGGTTTTGATGTAGGCCTTGAAGGAGAAAGTAAAGGCACTGTGACTCGTTCAGGAAGGTTGTTCATGGTATAGAAAAAGGCAAAACAGACACTGAGAGTGAAATCTTGGCCCCATGAAAATCAATGACAAAACTCCCTCTAATTTCTATGGGGCTAGAATTTCAGCCCTAGTATATTATAGCAGATGAAAGTGAAGGAGGACTCAACAAAGGATATTGGAAACAGATTGGAGCAAAGGGGTTTAGGAATTTTTTGTTGATTTTGGGTATAATTTGCAGTGATTTCAATGCAAGATTCAGTATTTCTGATCACAGCAATTGACAGTACTGTAATAGTGAAGTCATCAACAATGTAGACATGTAATGCAGGTGAATTTCATGCTGAACTGAAAGTCATACTTCACAATTAATGTTCTGAGGCATAAGTAAGGTCCAGTGTGAGTATACCGAATGTGAAAGAACTGGACTCAGCCGACCAAAACATTGCAGGGGTGATCTCAAGAGTCTCCACCTCAGTTGGGATTCAGTTTAAAATAGAGGAAATAATTGGGAGGCTATTCTTCCCAAGGTCTTGCAGTCTCACAGATTCTCTCCCTGCTTGGTCAGAAAGAGCTCAGATCTGTTGGCTTTCAACTATTTGAGCCAATCAATGTCTTTCTAGGCTTCTGAGAAGGGAAGGGAATGCTGAGGGCTGGTACCCATAAGCTGGATGCTTGGTACTAGTCTAACTGTGTTTTAAAGTATGTCAAAGGTGCTTACAGTATATCACTGAATAGGCACTTGGTAACAGAGCATACAAATCTGAATTCAGATGGTCCATAAAAATCAGTTATTTAGTATAGCTGAGAGATCAAGATATGCACCTCTGCTCATTTCTTCCACCTGTGAAAAAACTATAGCCTGGAGAGCTGGTTCACTGATCCCCAGAATGTAAATTGAGCAAGAAACCAAGCAAAACTTCTCTTTTCCTCCTTGACTGGAATCATTGTGCTAGGTTAGAGAAACATTCATGTGGTGGCTAAAGGACCCCTACATTAAGGGGAGGAGACAGGGAATGCAGACTCTTTGAGGAAACCAGAAGAAAGATAAGGCAAAGTAGAAGAGTGAATGCAGTACTGAGGTAGTTATGTTGGTCTCATTATATTAGATAAATTTTGGCAAAGTCTTCAGCTGACTGTGAATGCCATTTTCTCCTTTAGAGAGACAACATGGGTAAACCCTGAAGAAGAGCTCTGTGCAAGCTCAAAAGCTTGATCCTCACCAACAGAAGCTGGTCTAGTAAAATATGTTACCTCATCTCCCTTGTTCTTATAGAGGATTGAATGGCATTCATATTCAACTGAAGAATTTACTATTGTAATTTACAATTCTATTTAATTTATGCAGCACCTAGAGAATCAAAGGGTTTTGTAAACTCAGTGTGATTTGTGGTTTCCAGACAAACAAACACTTCAGAAAACATGTTCATATATCAACTGATTTTTAATTACTCTTGCTTCAGGAAAGCCTGTGTATAATAAAATGAGGTAAAATTAATCTTGCTTAATAGCTGAAAAGACCGTGATTCATACTGTTGATAGAAAATGAATTAAATAACTAAAACATTACAAATTGATTGAACAATTAACTGCTAGGAAATATTTTAATGGCTGCTTGCTGGAAACTAGATTCTGCAGTTTGTTAAATCCCCCCACTTCAGTCCCTTTATCCCAGCTCAGGACAGAAGCAGAAAAAAGGGCCCTTAAAGGTCCACATCTGGCCAGGCAAGAATTCCTCTGATGCTAGAACTGAGGCATAAAGCTGCAAGGCTGCCTGCCCTCCGAGGACACCCTTGCAAGCCCTCACGTAGGGCTGTAATTGAGGTGAAAAGGATATGTTTGGGGCAGCACATTGGATATTCCAGGGAGCCAGGGACAGGAGCAATATAGGGTCAGAAAGGCTAAAAAATGGCTGAAAGCCATCAATCACCACTTCCCCATGGCTGACCATTCTGTGTGGCACCTTTTGGCGGCAGCCCAGAATCCCACCAACTGACTGGCCCATTACTACGTTGCCGTGCCCATACATTTTGGTGGTACTCAGTGTCAGGGTGTCAGGATCTGGCCTTACAACCCTCACACCATACATAGTGGCAGAGCCTTGACTCTGCTCCAAAACATGTGGGCCAGCAAGGGCAGAGATATAAATAATTTTCCCCCAGCAGGAACTGTGACTCTCTGATGTTACTATTTATCACTGTAGAAGGCTTGGTGTAATAATTTATCTACTGAAATGAAACAAATTAGTGCTATAGGGGTGTGAAAAAAGTTACAAGGGCAACTTGTGTGGAGGGAGGGCATATGGGTACATAGGTCAAGTAGAAATTGGAAATACTGTTATTAAAATGTATAACCCTTTATTCAAATATTAGGAAAATGTTTTAGCTTAACTGTAGGTTCTAGCATTCTATTTCAGCAGAATGGAAATTTTGTGTAATTTTCTAAAATATGCTTGTGACCTAGGAGACTAAGAGCATGTCTACATGGCAAAAAAAGCCAAACCCAGAGTCTCAAGTCCAAGAGGCTAGGTGAACAAAATCAGGTTGACTGGGATCTCACACTACAGGGCTAAAACTGTGTAGATGTTTCCCATAGGCTGGAGTTCAAATGCTGACTGGTGAGTCAGTGGGGTCTCAGACCTGAAGGTCCAGCCCTAGAGGGAATGTCATCACAATTATTTTTTGTTCTGTGTAGCCTGAGTCAGCTGGCGCAGGATCTGAGACTTACTCTTGCAGGATTTTTTTTTTTGGACGTGTAAACAGGCCCCCAATCCCTATTTTCAAAAGTGCCAAAGTCACTTCAGAGTTGAAGTCTCATTGAAAGCCTTGATTCATATGTTGCCACTGAAAGACAGCAGGATTTATACTTTTAAATTGTATTTTCAAGAGTTCTCAAGCTATTTAGGGTACTAGATCACTTAGGAACTTCTGACAAACCTAACTCCAAATATAATTTCTTAACAGGAACTGAGGACAAATTACTGGTGTCACTGGGAGACAGGGAAGAGTCTGCAATATGAAATTTAACCTTTTCTGGCAAGGCACAGTCGAATACCAATCATGGATCCTGAAGCGGGTCTCAACTTGAATGTGTCTGTTCTAGTGAGTCATAATGCAGAATCAAGGCCAATGGCCATCTGCTTTTTCATCCTCAATAAGAACTTTAAAATGTTACAAGGTGAACAGGTTAAAAGGTGAACAAGTATTAACAGTTTTAATCTATGTCCAAAGAAGAGTTCTAAACATTCTTCTAAGGATGTAACAAAACACACGATATGTTTGACTCACATACAGGGCCAGATTAATGCAGGGACTACAAGGGCTGAAAGTCCTGAACCTCAGCCTAAAGGGGGACGCCAGGCTTCAGCCCCCCACTCCACTTAGCACTTGCAGGCTTGGGGGAGCACTTCTGTCCTGGGGGCAAAGTGGAGGGGGGTGGGACCTGGGGCCAGAGGCCAGGCCTTGAGCTCCCACTCTGCCACTGGGCCAGCTGGTCTGCCCCCAGAGACCAGGTGGTGCTTGCCAGCACCTGTTCACTCCACCCAAGGGGTGGCACCAGCTGGCACATGGTGTGGCCTTCACTCCGGTATGGCCTTCCAAGGCCGATGGCTGTGTGGGGTTGCACCAGGGGCTGTGCTGTACTGTGTGCCAGCTGGCCTCACCCCTGGGGCAGACTGGCTGGAGCAGGGCTGGGGCAGGAGCGCCCTCTGGCCCTGGGCCCCTCACCCCCAGCAATGCCCTGCCTGCAGGCTGCCATACGGGGGGATAGGAGCCCCACAGTCAGGGAGCAGGAGTCCTGCAGTGGAGGACTGGGGCCCCAAGCTGGGAGCAGGACCCCATAGTGAGGGCAACCCATGGCCCCCAGGCCTGTTAATCCAGCCCTGCTCATGCAGACACACCACAGTCACACATCCATTTCTTTTTTCCGTCACTAGTTTGCTCAGGTACATTAGGGATGAAATTACTTTAAGTAACGTTTTGGAGAGTATGGGAAATACATGAAACATCTCTGGTACTGAATCACAAATCTGATTTAACTATGGCTTAATGTCACAGCCAGGATCCTAACCACATACTAAATGTATTTATGACTGCATGGATTCTGATTAAATTCTGCAAAACTGTTGGAAAACTGCAATCCAAGATGAATAAAATGCCTATAATACAATCTCCAACTGATGTGAAATGGTAATATTATTAATGTAAATGCCTGAATGTCTGTCAGAAATGGTTTTGTCTTATTTGGACATCAGTAAATGAGCCTTTCAGAGCCAGTAGTTAGAGTAATTTTTTCCTTCTCTTTCTGTTTTCGGGAAAGACTAAAAGTGTAAAAAAGCAACTCCAGCTGAAAACTGTTTCTCTGCAATGATTCAATATGAGCAGCAGCCAAGGAAGAGCAAAAACAGTAGCAGAATCTAATATACCATGGCGTAAACACACATTGATGTCTATGAACATAGATCAGTTTTCACCTGTTCAGACACAGACTTTAAGAACAGAAGGGACCATCAAGATCATCTCTTCTGACCTCCTGAACACTGAAGGTTACAGAACCTCACCCACCCATGCCTGAAAAAGACCCAAACCTCTGGCTGAGTTACTAAAGTTCTCAGATCATAGTTTAAAGACTTCAGGTTACAGAGACTTCACCATTTGTACTTGTTTAAACCTGCAAGTAACCTGTGTGCCATGTTGCAGAGGAAGGTGAAAAACATACAGGGTCTCTGTCAATCTGACCCGAGGGTAAATGTTTTCCTAATCCCAAATATGGTGATCCCCTGAGAATCTGATCTGTGTCTTTTAAAATCTGAATTCAAAAGTTTACTATCGCTAATATAAAAATAACTTCTAAAACAAGTTTATCATAAATTCAGTACTACTTTGATTGGACTGTAAGAAGACCAACTCAGTTAAAATACAACTTGCATCTTCATACTGATTGTGCAGGCTCCACAAAAAATTTTTGCCTCACACAGCATCCTTTGCAATAGGCATTACAGCCCCAATGAGAGGAGGAAAGCTTTCACTCTCAGAAAGAGATGCTTTGAAAATAAGTTGCAATTTCAGAACAACATTTAAAAACACACCAGTAATACATTCCTTGTAATGGAATATAAGCTATTTGGCAGCTACAAAGGGCACCTTACCAACAGTGAGGTTAATAGCGTCCAGTCTGCTGCATTAGGTCAGATGATATTCAACTAACATTTTTAACAACAGCTGTACAACAGAAACAAAAGGGTCTATTAACTCATTCTAATGTTCTTTCCCTATTTCTGCTCTTACCTGTGCTTACTGAAATAGCTCATTTCAAGCTTCGTATAATGGAGACTCTTTTAATTCTAAAGTATGTAAACTGGGTTGAATGGCTCAGAAGACTAATAGCAGGGTAGCATATCTTTCAGCTGTAGGTTATCCATTCAAATCCAGAACTGTTAAACAGATCTAAGGTTACTCTCTGACCCTGTGGTGGCATATGTGAAAACAAGTTAGTGGTCTCAATCTGCTTCCAAATCAGGAGCTAACATTTGTGAAGCTTGTTACTACTGCAAGCAGAAAGGGCAATAAGTATGATTTGAGATTAAATAATCTCTGCAGCCCTAAAAACAGTTCTGTTATCAGTGGTGAGGGACATAGATGCAACTGTATCAGATGCTTGTGCTCCTACAATTTATGTATTTCCATTACACCATTAGAAGATTTCAGTTTCCAAGGCTTGAAATCTTTTAACAAAAAATGCACAATCAGTGCACTGTACTGCTGCAGGTCTCAGCATTCAGCCAAAGTTTACGCAAAAAGGAAATATTTCAGGGCAATGATAGGGACAAGGTCAAATTGTTTAATGTTCTGTCATCCTTAGTTTTTGGTGCTTTTAGTTTTACTAGTTTTTAGGTTGTTAATAATTCAGTTGATAGTATTCCTTCATTTGAAATTGGATTTTGTAAATGTATTTTCAACTATTTGTAAAGTTTCAAAGAATAATGTTGTGGCTTGGGTTGTTTGTGTACTGTTTGCTTCAACAGTTCCCTAGAAAATTGATAAGGGAAGCAAAGGGATAAAAGGGAGAAACCCATGCCAGCAAAAGTAATGACAGTAATGAGTTTAGGTATAGTAAGAACAAAAAGAATCCTAAAAATGATACTAGTCCATTACTAGATGGAAATACTGAAATTATCAATAATAATAATGCAGAATGGGCAGAAGTGTGAATACATATTTTTGTTCTGCATTTGAGAAAAAACAGATGATGTAGTCCAGATCCACTAATAATGTAGGGGGGTGTAAAACAGGAACTATATGTTAGATCTTTTAAAATCAGAAGATCTGGATAACTTGCATACAAGAGTTTTAAAAGACTGCCCAACAAGTTTGCTGGAATGTTAATGAAGATTTTCAATATGTGTTTGAAAACCAGGAAAATTCCAGAAGACTGGATGAAAGTTAATATTGTGCCAAAATTTTGTAAAGGGTAAACAGGATGTCCAGATATTTATAGGCCTGTCAATCTGACATTGATCCCAGACAAGATAATGGGGTTACTGACATGGAACTCTTAATAAAGAATAAAAAAGACTAAAGGAAGGTAATGAAATTAATGCCAATAGACATGGGTTTATGAAAAATAGATTCCATTAAACTAACTTGATATCTTTATTTAATGAGATTACAAGTGTAGTTGATAGAATGATGATATAATGTCCTTACACTTTTGTAAGGCAATTGACTTGGCTCCACATGGCACGTTGATTAAAAAACTAGAATGATATAGCATCAACATAACAAGCAAGCAGTCCTGTGGCACTTAAAGACTAAAAAATTTATTTATCGCATGAGCTCTCGTAGCAGAAAATCCCGCTTCGTCAGATACTTTGAAGATGGAGGAACTTACAGAATGGGAGGGAAATAAAAGCAGAGGAGTGTAAGTCATAGGATCAGGTCACACTATAACAGGAAGTCAAAGCAGTTGTTACGATTCAAACACTGGGAAACAGCACATAAAGGAAAGTGAAGTCACACACCCCCCGCATTTATTTTCCTCCCATTCAGTAAGTTCCCCCATCTTCAAAGTGCCTGATGAAGTGGGATTTTTTCCCACAAAACCTCATGCAATAAATAAATTTGTTAGTCTTTAAGTTCCACAGGACTCCTTGCTTGTTTTGCTGAACTAGACTAACACAGCTGCCCCTTTGGAACTTAGCATTAACACAGTGCACATTAAATAGAGTAAAATCTAGCTTACTGTCAAGTACCAAAAGGTAACTGTATATGAGGACTCATCATCAAGTTGGTATGTCTCTAGTGGGGTCCTGCAGGGATGAGTTGTGGCCTGATGCTGTTTAAGATTTTTATTAGTGACTTGGAAGAAAGCATAAAGTCATCTCTGATAAATTTGCAAATGAGACTGAATTTGATGAGGACAAGTCACTGATACAGGGCAACCTAGATCAGTGGTTTTCAAACTTTTTTTTCCTATGGACCCAGTTGAAAAAAGAATTATGCCTGTGACCAACAATTATATCTTTGAGCAATGCATTTCAGTTTTTCAGCAGCAGGGAGTGCCACACCCTAGTACCTACTGCTCTGCAACCCAATACTGGGTCCCAACCCATAATTTAAAAACCACTGATCTAGATCACTTGGCAAGGCTGGAACAAATGAACACTGTGTGTTTTAATAAGGCTAAACAAAAATGTTTACATTTAGGAACAAAGCATGGTGGCCCTACTTCAGGATGGGTTTCTCTATTCTGGGAAGTAGACACCTAGAAAAAGAGTTGAAGGATTGTGGTGGATAATCAGTTGAATATGAGCTCCCAGTATAACTCTGTGACCAAAAGAGTTAAGGGAATACTGTGATGCATAAACAGAATCTTGATTATGCATAGAGATGTCATTTTGTCTCTGTATTTCGCACCGGGAAGACTGGTGTTGGAATACCCTACCAAGTTCTGGTATTCACAGTTTGGAAGGAAGTCGATATATGGGAGAGGGTTTAAAGAAGAGGCACTGTATGATTACAGGGCTAGAAAACATGTCTTACCGTGATAGTCTCCAGGAGCTCAATCTTTTTAGCTTAACAAAAGGGAAAAGAAGCGACAATTTGATTACAGTCTATGAAAACGTATCAGGGAAACAAATATTTCAGTCTAGCAGAGAAAGGTATAACATGATTCAATGGCTGAAAGTGCAAATTAGAGACATTCAAACTGGAATTAAGGCATACATATTTAATAGTGAAAGTAATTAACCATTAGAATAACTTACCAAAGGTTGGGTGGATTCTCCATCACAATCTTTAAATCAAGTTTGGATGTTTTTCTAAAAGCTATGCTTTAGGAATTATTTTACAGAAGTTCTAAAGTCCCTTTTATACAGAAAGTCAGACTAGATGATCACAACAGTGCCTTCTAAGAGTCCATGAATCTCTGTTGACTATTCAGTTGTGTGCTTAAACAGGTGGTTCCTGGGGTATTATTCCAGACTGTGTGATACACATTTTTAAACTGTGAACTAGTCAATAATGTATAATGGATTTCCACTATAAATTTTCAGATGAACAAACATTAGTGCTAAAATCTGAAACTTCCAGAAGCCAAAGATTTTTATGAACATAGCAGTCATTTAAATATACATAACAAAAATTGCCTCAGAAAACTTGCTACTTTTATTCACAAAAATACTCTAGAAAAAGCTTTTGTTACTATGCAGCCAGGTTTAATAACAGAATTAAACAGACACTTGAACTGTAAAGTTTAGTTAATAGGAGGAATGGAGTTACCTCAGTTGCAATAACGAATTTTAAACTGCTTTGACAATTCACAAATAAATGGCATCTAAAACATGTATTGTAATACTGTAATAGTAAAAAGAAACACATGAACATGCTCATTAGTTACAAATAAAAATCAAGATATAAAATCCAGCAGTTGCATATGCTGTTCACAGAAGGGTACAGAATTTTGATGGATCTTAACTGTTCTAAAATTTCCTGATCTACAGCACAAAACTTACTTCAATAGAAACTTCTCTGGAGGAAAAAAATAAAAATCCTTTAGCACACATGCCAAAAGAAAACCATCACTCATTTATCAAAGTGGAAAACATATAATTTGCTCTTATTCTTTTGTTGCCCCCAAAAGCCTGGATTTTCAATGCCATGAATACAATGATATAAATAAGAGGAAGCCTATCATTTATACTGACTGCCAATTGGCTATGGACATGGTAGGTATGCAATAGCACATTCCAACTGGTGAAGAACCATGTAGTTAACTATAGTAATTTCCATTAAAATAACTTATTGCTATTTTAAAAGACTGATATGCTTTCAGTTTGAAAGCAGGCTAATAACTGTAGGAAAGAATTAGCTTCTCATAGTTCCAGGTTTAATATGATGATCACTGGATTATTAGTTTGTCAGACTAGATGCTTAATCTCACTGGGGAACATTTATTCATTATTTCAGTGAAACTATTGGCCTAATTTAAATGCTCACTAATATAAGATTGTGAATGATGTGTAGGGCCAGGAAAAAATGGTACAATTTTCAATCTACATGTGCATTTAATATCTGCTTTAATGGATTTTTTTTAGTAAAACAATACTTCTGCTGCAATACAAACTAGGTTTTGTAATTGCTTATTAAACAACTACAGTGCTAAATTTACTATTTGTACTTCAAATGCAGCTGTCTTCAGGAAAAAATAAAAACTCAATTGTATAGCTCTTCCTGACAAAGCAAACCACTTTATTCACTGAGTTCTGTTTGTTACAGAAGATGGAAATTATGTGCATTCCCCATAATTATTCTAATGATGAAAAAATACCTACTTGGCACTTTATCCAGAAACCCTCTTGTCTATATAGATCCATGGAAGAAAACTTTCCTAGTTGTGTCTTGCAAAATTTTTGTTAAACCAGTTCTTCCCTCAGAGTTTATAAATTATTTAATCTCTTTGAAATAATTTGAAATTAAAAGCGTTACATTGGCATAAAACTGTTAAACACCCTCTATTTTTTAAAGATTTCAGCCATTCTCATGGAGTAGTTGCTCCATACAGAAGGACAAAAGACTTCAGTGTGCATATAACCTTAACTCCAATTTACTGGGCTGCTAGAAGTGGGACAGTTCTTAATGGTAGAACATGTGGTATCTTATATGTGGATTGAAGATTCTTACTTGAGCTTGCAAAACTGGTGAACATTTTTATGACATTTTTGCATTTCATGATTCTGAAAAACTGCTTTTCTACAAAACTGGAAGCAAATGATTGTTTTTCATTTCAAAATCTGAAAATATAGAAGCAAGGAGGCATGTTAATTTGAAATGTCCTGGTCACACAAGTTTGAGTGGGAGTTGAATGCATTATTGGGTGAGAACAGTGAGTGACAGACACATGCACCCAAAAAAAAAAAAAAGATGTCAGATGGATCAGTTGCTTTTAAGGAATCCTTTTTTTCCTGCAAGTTTTCCCATGACAGCTGAGCTCCCTATAATGGGGAAAATAAAAACTCAGAGAAGGGTATGAATTAGCTGAATCCTCATGTCTGTGTTGTTGACTGAGAGATAACAATTGTGACAGTTTGAAAAGAAAAGGGGATGGAGTTCAGGTGGGAAGATGAGTGGCCTCCAAATTGACTGGAACAGTACGAAGTCCTCACAGTTAAATGTGGCCCATCTATTACTTGGGGAACAGCGCAGGAAAACACACAGATAGTGCTTCTCAACATTTTGTGAGTTGCAACATGACCCTAAAGGACACACCAGTCCACACCCCCCCCGACCCCAGCCAAATCCAGCCCCCACACCTGGCCCTCCATGACACACATACTGCTGTGCAGCAACACACTAAAGTGTCCTGACACAGTGTTTGAGAACTACTAGAAACTGATATGGTAAATATGTTAAAATAAAGAAGGAGCCCTGTGGCACTTAAAAGACTATGACATTTATTTACTGCATGAGCTTTCATGAGAGAAAATCCCACTTCATCAGATGCTTTGAAGACACGGGATTTTCTCCCATGAAAGCTCATGCAATAAATAAACTTCTTAGTCTTTAAGTGCCACAGGACCGCTTGTTTGTTTTAACAAACTAGACGAACATAGCTGCCCCTTTTGGAATTAAATACGTTCTACATCATGAAGGAAGTGACTGTACTATATTAATATTAAAGGAGGTGTGAATTTCCTGATTTAAAATCTGACACGAAAATATAAAATATTCCTTCTTTTTTCTCACTAGTAGTCATCCTAAAAGGGCTTACCTGTCACTGACATGTCAATAAGTCTGCTAATTTGGATGAATAGTAGGTGCAAGAACTAATGCTGTTTAGATTTTCCCTCAACTGTCTGAAAGAAAAATGCATGTGCTGCCACTGCAAATTCCTCCAGCATTTCATTCACCATCATTTATTTTGTCAGTTTGATAGTGAGAGCACAGACAGAAGAAAATGTAAGATTTATCAATAAAATTTGACCAGGCTTTTTAGAACTTTACTTTTAAAAATGCTTCTGTAGACCCCTAACTTCCATTTTCTATTTCCTTCAGATTTTTTTGTCTCTGTGATTTAATTTAGAGGCAGCCTTTGGTTTTAATTTTTAATTTGCATCCAGGGGATGTAAGTGGTAGTTTGCTGAGCTTTCCTGTTTGGGCATCAACTATTAGAATTGTTTACTAGGTTTTAGATCAGACTTTGAATAACAACCCTGAGGAATATATAGTTTTGATGCCGCAATGTGAGTAACTGATAATGAAGCAAAGTTTCTTATGCTTTTGTGATGAGGGCACATCCAGTAGCATCAACTTTATACCCCTGTTAGTTTCTTACAATACCCCAGTGGTAACCTAGTGATAAACAACTAACACAATTATGCATAAAAGTCCATACACAATATTGCTACCATTATATAAGCACTTCAGAAGAAATTGTCTATGATTAAACTTGAAATACAAATACTTTAGTTACCTTAAACTATATTCTACTAAATATAAACCTTCTTCACCTACTTTATTATCCAAACCACACACATGCTGTTTAAATACCACCTTCTGACACTTATTGTGAATTTATATATGGTATGTGTTTTGCATACACTGCTTTTATAATCTTTATATTTCTTCCAATGTTTTATTCTCTCAAATTATCTCAGAAAATTCAAGGCCTTTTGTTCCATTATAATTAATCCTTTGCTATTCATGTAGATTGTGTTACGTAGCTTAGCTACTGTTTTTATTAAAGTTAAATAAGAAGAAAAGAAGAAGAAACAGTTGGATGGAATAAAATCAATAGGTAAACTTGATGTTGCACTGCAGGAAAGCAGTGTCATTACAAAAAGTCACAATATATACAAATTGAAGTAATTGAGTATTCATAGACTTTTAAGGCCAGAAGGAACCACTATGATAATTTAGTCTGATGCCTTTAATAGTAGCCCATAGAATTTCACCTAGTAATTCCTGTATTTATCCCACTAAGGTGTAGCTGAAATGGAACATATTGTTTAGAAAGATATCCATTATTGATTTAAATTCTCCAAGTAGAAGAAAATGGACTGAATTTCTTGGTAATCTGCTACAAGAGTAATCTGTTCTAGATCCTCACTGCTAAACACTAGTGCTTGTATACAAACAAGGAGTCTGGTGGCACTTTTAAAGACTAACAGATTTATTTGTCACAAACTCATGTGATAAATAAATTTGTTAGTCTTTAAAAATGCCACTAGATTCCTTGTTTGTTTTGCTGGACTAGACAAACACAACTACCCCTTTGGAACTATGCATATATAAAGTTTCCACTGTGTCCATTGGATCTTATTATGCCTTTTTGTGCTAGATTAAAGAACTCTCCAAGACCTGATATACTGCTGTTTACTAATGGGTAACTAATTGGAAAAGATGGTGGGAAGAAGTATAGGATCGAGTTCGGGAGCTGTTCTAGTTCATGCCAGATGTCTTTGCCTGTCAGGGGATACTGTGCTACTATTCGAGGAGAGCCAGAATCCTAGCAGGTGACTTTTAGGTAGTTTCTGTCCCCTCTATGTTGCCTGAGCATAAATTAGCAGAGAATATGCTCTTACTTGTACAAACTCTCAGAACTAAAATAGCAGGATGTTGGAAGTTATAGCTGTGAAGGAAGTTTGCACAGAACTTCCTGGCCACATTATTTTGGTAATGCCCAGTCTGCTCATTGAAGTCTGTGACAAAACTCTCATTGACTACAGCTGAATAATATAGATTCCTTACAGATAGTTTCACATATGCATCTTTAAAAAATGAATGACGGTCATAGACTCATAGACTCTAAGGTCAGAAGGGACCAATATGATCATCTAGTCTGAACACCCGCACACTGCAGGCCACAAAACCTCACCCAACCGCTCCTACAATGAACCTCAAACCCATAACTGAGCTGTTAAAGTCCTCAAATCATGATTTAAAGACTTTAATACAGAGAATCAACTAGCAAGTGAGCCATGCCCAATGCTACAGAGGAAGACAAAAAAAACCCAGCGCCCAAGCCAATCTGCCCTGAGGGAAAATTCCTTCCCGACCGCAAATATGGCGATCAGTTAAACCCTGAGCATGAGGGCAAGTCCACAACAGCCAGTCAAGAAGACCTTCTCTGTAATAACTCAAACCAGCTGCAGCAGCACCAGGAGCAGGCAAAAGGGCTGTTAACAGGGGAGTTTGAGAGGGAGTTAGGGACTGTAGAGGAGTTCTGTGGAGTTGAGAGTGCTGTGTGTGTTTGCTTTTCTGTTTTGTGTTTGTTTCCTGGTTTGGCTTTTTTTTCTTTCTTTTTCTTTTTCCTCAGGTTGCAGGGGCTGAGTGGCAGTTGGGATCAGGTGACCCCAATTAGAGGGGGAGCTTTCCTATTGGGGGAGCTATAAAAGCAGCCACTCAAGCAAGCTGCAGCAGCACCAGGGCTGTTAACAGGGGAGTTTGTTGGGGAGTTTGGAGGGGGAGAGACTTATGACAGAGATTGAGGTAGCAGCAGAAATCGCTCCAACAAGGGAAGAGACAATGAAGATGAGAGGATGTGGAAGCTGTGGGATGTACATCATCTTGGAGGGTATAACCCCAAAGAATTTTGTTTGTATGAAGTGCCACCTCATAGAGCTGTTGGAGGAGAAAATCTGAGGATTGGTGATGCAGGTGGCAACTATGGTTGAGTTTAGAAGAGGATTTAAACAGTTGATGGAGCAGAGGACAGGAGAGGCTGAAGACAAAAACTCAGACCTGCAGATGGAAACAGGAGCAACCACTTCCGAGGGGAGACTGCTAGGTGAGGAACGTGAGCAGTGGAAACATGTGACTGTGAGAAGGCGGCAGAGAAAAAGACCAGCTAGTGAAGGTGAAATAGAACTCAGTAACAGGTTTGCTGAATTAGCAAATGAAGGAGCCCAGCAGGGGAACACCGAAGGTGGGAGTGTGAGGAAGAAGAGGAGAGCAGCTAGTCCCATTCAAAGGGGAGTTAAGCCTCTGTAGATAAATAAGAGCCCAGGAAGCATTCAGGAGAGGATGCAGAGGATTGCTAACAGCAACTGTAGACATTATGACTCCCAGACCAAGAGAACTGGGGATAGACTGGAGAAGCACACTGCTTCCAGGAAAAGGCAAGTGTATGTGATTGGGGATTCTCTGCTGAGGAGGACAGACAGGCCTATAACTAGAAGTGACCTTGAGAACAGGAGGGTGTGCTGTTTGCCTGGAGCTAAGATACACGATGTGGATCTGAGGCTGAAGAGGATCCTAATGGGAGCAGGAAATAATCCTCTGATTGTCCTTCATGTGGGTATGAATGATATAGCTGGATTCTCATTGGAACGTATCAAAGGAGACTATGCCAGGCTGGGGAGGACTCTCAAGGAGCTGAAGGCTCAGGTAATCTTTAGTGGGATTCTGCCTGTTCCTTGAGGAGGACAACACAGCTGTGAGAAGATTCTGGCAGGTAGCAGATGGCTCAGGCAGTGCTGTTACAAGGAGGGCTTTAGGATGTATGGGCACTGGGAGGCATTCATGGACAGAAGATTATTTGCTAGGGATGGACTTCACCGGAGTAGGGAGGGGAACAGACTTCTGGGAGTGAGGCTAGCTCAACTGATAAAGAGAGCTTTAAACTAAGGAGTGTGGGGAGATGGTTGGGAGATGCTTGGATAATCTCTACACCTGATACTAGCATTGAGAGGCAGGAAACTAAATTCAGTAAAGACAGTATAGATGCTAGAAAGGAGGAAAGCACAAATGCTCATCTGATGGGTGATGTTGGCAGTAGTAATAAAAGGCTATGTTGGGTACAGAATGTGAGCAAAGCCGAACAGCAAAAGCTAAAATGTTTATATACCAATGCAAGAAGCCTAGGTAATAAAATGGAGGAACTGGAACTACTAGTAGAGGAATTGAAACCGGATATTATAGGGATAACAGAAACATGGTGGAATAGTAGTCACGACTGGTGTACGGGCATTAAAGGCTTTGTGCTCTTTAGGAAAGACAGATGTAATGGCAAAGGTGGCGGTGTGGCATTGTATATCAATGATGCAATAGATTGCAAAGAAATTCAGAGTGATGAAATTAGCAGAACAGAGTCTATCTGAGCCAAAATCACATTGGAGAAGAAAGCTACTAGAGTTTCTCCTGGATTAGTGCTTGGGGTGTGTTACAGACTGCCAGGATCTGATTTGGACATGGATAGAGAACTCTTTAAGGCTTTTAAGGAAGTAAACACTTCTAGGAACTGTGTGATTATGGGAGATTTTAACTTCCCAGATATAGACTGGAGGATTTGCGCTAGCAGCAATAAAAGGGCCCAGATTTGCTTGGAGGTGATAGCAGATGAATTTCTCCATCAAGCAGTTTCCAAGCCAATGAGAGGAGACACGATCTTAGATTTGGTATTAGTCAGTAGTGAGGACCTCATAGAGGTATTAGTTGTAGGAGACAACCTAGGTTCTAGTGATCATGAGCTAATCCAATTTAAACTGAATGGAAGGGTAAACAAAAATAAATATGTGACCAGAGTCCTTGACTTCAAAAGAGCTAACTTCAAAAAATTAAGGGAATTAGCCAAGGAAGTGGACGGGACCAAAGAATTCATGGATATGAAAACTGAGGATGCTTGGAACTGCTTCAAGACAAAGCTGCAGGAACTATCTGAAGCCTGCATTCCAAAGAAGAGGAAAACATTTTCAGGCATGGGTTCTAAACCAAGCTGGATGAATGTACATCTTAAACAGGGGATTAGGAGGAAACACACACAAGGCCTACAAGGAGTGGAAGTTGGGAGGGATAGGAAAGGAGGGCTACCTTTTAAAGGTCAGAGCATGTAGGGATCAAGTGAGGAAGGCCAAAAGCCAAGCAATGGGAATCAAAACCAATAGTAAAAGGTTCTTCAGCCGTATAAATAGAAAGAAAACACAGAAGGAGGAAGTTGGACCACTATACACTGAGGATGGGGTAGAGATCAAGGATAATCTAGGCATGGCTGAATATTTAAATAAGTACTTTGCCTCTGTCTTTAATGAGGGTGATGGTGAGATTGGGGACAGAGGTAGAGCAGCTAATGGGAATGAGAATGTAGAAGTGGAAATTACCACATCTGAAGTGGAAGCCAAGCTTCAACAGCTTAACAGAACTAAATCAGGGGGTCCAGATAATCTTCATCCAAGAATATTGAAGGAACTTGCACATGAAATTGCCAGCCCTTTAGCAAGGATTTTTAAAGTATCAGTGAACACAGGGGTTGTACCTTATGACTGGAGAATTGCTAATGTAGTCCCTATTTTCAAGAAAGGGAGTAAAAGTGATCCAGGTAACTACAAGCCTGTCAGTTTGACTTCAGCAGTATGCAAGGTCTTGGAGAAAATTTTGAAGGAGAAGATACTTAAGGATATTGAGGAAAATGGTAACTGGGATAAAATACAACACTGCTTTACAAAAGGTAGATCATGTCTGACCAACCTGATCTCCTTTTTTGAGAAGATAACAGATTTTTTGGATAAAGGGAATGCGGTGGACCTAATTTCCTTAGATTTCAGCAAGGCATTTGATATAGTTCAACACAGGGAATTATTAGTTAAATTGGGGCAGATGGGGATTAATATGAAAATAGAAAGATGGATAAAGAACTGGTTACAGGGGAGACTACAGAGGGTCATAGTGAAAGGTGAACTGTCTAGCTGGAAGGAGGTTACTAGTGGAGTTCCCCAAGGATCGGTCCTGGGACCCATCTTATTCAACCTTTTTGTTACTGACCTTGGTACAAAAAGTGGAAATGTGCTAATTAAGTCTGCAGATGACACCAAGCTGGGAGGTATTGCCAATACGGAGGATGATCAGAATAGCATACAGAATGATTTGGGTGACCTTGTAAAGTGGAGCATTAGAAATAGGATGAAATTCAACAACGGGAAGTGCAAGGTCATGCACTTAGGGACAAATAACAGGAATTTTTCTTATAAGTTGCGAATGTATCAGCTAGAAGTGACGGGGGAGGAGAAGGACCTGGGCATACTGGTTGATCACAGAATGACAATGAGTAGCCAATGCGATGTGGCAGTGAAAAAAGCTAATGCGGACACTCATGATCCATTATGAAAGACCTCAATATACATTGATCCAAATTCTTCTCTGTCTTAGCCCTTATGCAACAGTATGAATCAGTAAAGAATCTGGCCCTGCCAAAAATTGTCCATCCTGTGTTCAACATTGAGGGGGAAATACTTTAGATACTATAGATAGGACAGAATATAAAACAAAAACACTCTAGAGGTCTAATGCAAATATTTTGGAATTTATTAATTATTGTTGAAATACATTACTAACACCCATTTCACTTTTCTTCTCTATTTCAATATAAACTATAATGTTAAATTTTAATATAAAAAGCTTTAATCTTAATAATAGATTCTTTGACAGTTTCTCTAAGAAAAGTCAAATAAGATATATACGTACCAGCAATATAAATTCAGAAAGATAAAAAAGAAAGCATAATCCATAATATCCTGTTATCAAGCATCTGCTGAACTATTTGTGGTGCATTACATGTGGGTAATGCTTGGTTTCCTTTCATAAATCATATATTGAGCAGGCTTAAAGTATGCAATTTGCCATTAATCCTTTGTGTTTGGTAAGAGGGAAATATAGCTAGTCAAATGACATAATCTGTTATACCACCATGCTTTGCTTTATCATTGTCACTAGATACTTCATTGCAATAAATTTAATTTTAAGTCCTTTTATCTATGCAGGGATAAAAGAAGTAATGACTATACACTGGATGAATACAATTTTGCTGTATTACTGTTTTATCATAGCTTTTTTCCATGAAAGTGGGAAAAAGAGTCGTAAGTGTGTATTACCATAAAATATGCAATAAAAAATTCATCAGGGAATGTTGTGTTTATATGTTAATCAACACGATAGACATAGGTGGAATGAAAACTGAGAGATTTCCACACTTCAATGGGTTGAAAATTTTCTGATGGAACCAAATGTACATTTGAATTTTACTAGCAAAAGAACCAATTAAAGTTGTCTTGAAGATTTTGCCTGAGAGCCAGTTGGAAGATGACATAAGTTTCAGAAATAACATGACAAAATGTAGTAAATCAAACATATTCCAAAAGCCTACACAGGAGATCCGTCCCCCATTAAGTTAGTCAACATAGCTGCTCAGCCTGTGCACTCTAGAAAGCTGACAGAAAAAAGTCAAGGGACTATAGAAGAGATGATGTAACTGGGTAGGAGTAGATCAAGGAAAGAGGGTACATATAAGGGAGTAAAAGGAGTGACCTAGCCACAGAAAATAAATCCTGGAAAGAACAAAAATGAGTGTCTGTGTTCAGAAGCTGAAGGGGAGAAGAGGCTGTTTGTATCTTTTAATACCATGAAAGTGTGAAATAACTGTCACAGAGATAAGCAATACCTTTTTATTTCAGATTTCTTGCAACTGTGTGGGCACGTCTACATAGACCGTTTTATTTCAAAATCGGTCCTTTCAAAAGGACTGATTTCAAAATAAAACCCTTATTTCGAAAGGGGTCCTTTCGAAATAAGGGAAACCGGGGGATCGGAAAGACCATTATCTCGAAACAGATGTTTCAAAATAACGCCAATGGATCCGCTGTTTCAAACCGTTGTTTCGAAACAACGGTGTTGTTTTGAAACAACAGGTCTAACACTGTTGTTTTGAAACATCCATTTCGAAATAACGGTCGTTTCGGGGGGGGGGGTAGGTTTTACTTTTTCGGGACGACGATCCTTATTTCGAAAGGACGAGGTCCATCCTTTCAAAATAAGGGAACGTCGTGTAGACCAAATCATTTTTATTTCGAAATAACAAGTGTGATTTTGAAATAAAAGTGCTGTGTAGACGTGCCCTGTGGCTTTAGCACTGAGTGAAATTACACACCTCCATATTTAAAAGATTAAAATATCTGCATATCCAGCACTGACAACATATTTACAGAATTTACTACTGGCTAGAGTACCTTTGCATGTTACCAGGAACTTCCCCAGGATGTAGCTGTGCCCAGGCATCTGCCTGACAGGAGGCTCACACATTGCCACCCATGAAATGCTCTTTGCAGAGTCAGAATGGAGGAAGGTGTTTGATGTCAATGAGGCAGCTGACCCCATTACTGCTATATGAACATGTCATGTGCAGATCTAGAGGCACAGACTCCTCCTGCTATAGGTGTGATATGAACTTGTAATGTTCTGGGACGGTGTGTTATGTTAGAAAATATTCTGCCAATTGAATCCAAAACCCACTAAAGTCAATGGGACTTTTGTTCAGGCCTTGAAACAACAAGAAGCCATATTCACAAGAAAATTAAATATCTATGAATTAATAGAATGCATTTCAGATGTTTTACTAGATTTGCATGTTAAATGCTATTAATCCAGGACCTGTCATGGCAGTAAGTTCTTTATTGAGTTTTCAGAAATATAATAAATAACGTATTTTCCTTTCCCTGTGGAAGTTTGAGCTGTATCATACTTGACAAGTAAAAGAATCTGTAAGGTGCAGTGTAAAATATTAATTGCATTACTATCAGATTCCTGAGATTACATTTAGAAGATGAATATAAAAGTTGTGGTACTGTAACAAACATCATCATAATTTGTTATTCAGAGTTTGTATGATGTCACATGGGGACTGAAAAGGAAAACAAAAGAACGGGTTTTGAGCCAGAATGGTACATTTTTAATCACAATTATTATAAATCAGTTTTGAAGAGCTGGGAAATTATTCCTGAAAAGTAAATGGAGTTGTCACTTTAAATGCTGTGTTTTGAGTCATTTATAAAGCCTAAACTCATCTATGAATTAACGGTGCATCACTTTCTCTTGACAGTTCTTATTCATTTCCAAGATTTCAAGGGCCACACCAGTTTTTTAATTTCAAGATGTTAGTATGTTGAAAAGGTTAAATTACCACCTAAAATTTAAAAAAACCAAGAGGCATATATAAAACCTGGCATGTACTAAGGCTGATCATATAAATACTGCAAGTACCCATTATTCCACCAAAGGAAACAGAAAATTTCACAGTTATTTGTTCATTGAATGTTCCTTTAACTGATATTTACATTTCTTTACATGATATGTATGCGTGTCTCTAGACTTTCATTAAAGTAATGACTTTATTGTTAATTAGTTAGTGGATGTCAATTAATTTGTCAGATGCAATCATTTTAATCAATTTGTCAGATACAATATTCTTTTTTCCTCTTTTTGTATAATAATTTGCCTGCATAAACTTGTCTTGTCTTCTGTTCAAATAAATGGTTCTTATGAAATAGCTAAACCATATACCATTACCATACCACATGAAGGCAAGCAACTGAATAGTGACAAAATATACAGGTGATTTTTTTATAAATACTAGAAGGCTAAATACTAAAAGTGCCTAACCCTAAATATGGGTGAACTAGTGTGCCTGGTATTAAATGAGGATATTGATATAATAGGCATCAAGGAAGAATGAAGATAATCAACGGAACATGGTAACACCAGCATACAAAATATATAGGAGTAAGAGAATAGGACACCCTGGTGAAGGAATGGCACTGTATGTGAAATAAAATGAGTCAAATAAGTTAAAAATAATAAATTAATCAAACTGTACCATTGAACATCTGAGGATAGAAATTCCATGCTTGAATAAGAACTGTACAGCAATAGGAGTATTCTACCAACCACCTAACCAGGTTCACAATAGTGAATGTGTAATGCTCAGGGAGAGTACAGTGGCAACTCCAGCAGAAAATACAATAATAACGGGCTTATTTTTTACTATACTCATATTTAGTGGGAATATGTCATGTCAGGAGGAGATTTAGAGACAAAATTTCTTGGCACTTTAAAGCAGTGGTTCTCAACTTTCCCAAATTGCTGAATCCCTTTCAGGAGTCTGATTTATCTTGCATACCCCAAGTTTCACCTCTCAGACTACTTGCTTGCAGAATGGGGCATAAAAATACAGAAGTGTCACAGTACACTATGACTGAAAATTGCTTAGTTCCTCATTTTTACCATATAATTATAAAAAAAATTGGAATATTGTACTTAACTCATTGTTGGTATGAAATTTTAGTTTGTAGTGACTTTACAAGTGGCTTTTTATACAGCCCGTTGTAAAACTAGGCAAATATACAAATGAATTGATATACCCCTTCCTGGAAGACCTTTATGTACGCTAAGGGGTACATGTACCCCCTGCTTGAGAACCACTGCATTAAATGACTGTTTCTTGGGGCAGCTTGTTCTGGAAACTACAAGGGGGGAGGCAGTTCTTGCTTTAGACCTAGAGATGAATATAGATGAAAAACCCAGTAATAGAAAACATTAAGCAATTAAATTTAACATTCTTATAAAAGAGAAAATACCTCCACAGTAGCATTTAACTTCAAAGAGGGGAAATACACCAAAAAATGAGGAAGCTAGTTAAATGGAAGTTAAAAGGAACAGTTATAAGGGTGAAATACCTATAAACTGAATGGAGACAATTAAAAACCACCATAACAGAGGTTCAGACTACATCAATGTCACAAGCACAAAGTAAACAGTACGAGGACCTTAAAAAAAAAATCACTGTACCTAAACAACAGAATAAAAGGCAGTTAGAGGCACAAATTCATCCTTTAAAAATTGGAAGTTAAATCCTATTGAGGAAAACAGAAAGAAGCTGACAGGTCAAGTATAGAAGTATAATTAGGAAAGCCAAAAAAGAATTTGAAGAACAACTAGATAAGAGCAAAAATGTAATAGCCTTAAAAATAAAAAGATAAAATAAAATAAAAAAAAAACCCAGCCTTTTTAAAGAAACGCGTAAAGAAGACAGGCTGATGCAGAAAAGCTAAATAAATTCTTTGCATTGTTCTTCCCTGCAGAAGATGTGGAGGAGATCTCCACATGTGAGTCATTCTTTTGAGGTGACATGTCTGAAGAAGAGTTGGACTGAGGTGGCAATAGAGGAGATTTTAGGAAAAAAATGATAAATTAAACATTAATAAGTCACCACAACCAAATGGTATTCATCCAAGCATTCTAAAGGAATTCAAATATGACACTGCACAACCTTTAACTGGTTCCAAAGGAGTAGCCACGTTAGTCTAGTTCAGCAAAACAAACAAGGAGTCTGGTGGCACTTAAAAGACTAACAAATTTATTTATCACATGACCTTTTGTAGGAGAAAAATCCCACTTTGTCAAACATCTGATGAAGTGAGATTTTCTCTATGACAGCTCATGCAATAAATAAATTTGTTAGTCTTTTAAATGACACCAGACTCCTTGTTTGTTTAACTGTGGCTGGTAACCTATTTCTTAAATAAGCCTCGATACCAGTTGACTGCAAGTAGCTAAGATAACTCCGTAATAAAAAAAAAAAAAACAGACTCCAGATCTGATCCTGGCAATTAAAGGCCAGTCATCTAATTTCAGTACCAGGTAAACTGGTCAAAATTACAGAAAATAGCAGATAAATATGATACATTAGGGAAGTGTCAGCATGACTTTTGTAATGGGAAATCATGCCTCACCAATCAGTCAGAATTCTTTGAAGTAGTCAAAAAAACCTGTGGAGAAAGATGACCCTATCAATATAATGTAGCTGGACCTTCAGAAAGCCTTTATCCTGGAGAGAGAGTTAGAAGGAGGAGACCTAGCCTTGTTTAGGGATGCCCAGGAAGAAGTGCAGATTTCTGCTTCTTCTGATCAGAAAAGTCTGATTACAGCGCAGACACTGAGCTGACTTACTATCTGGAGCCTCCTGCAACAAGGGACAACCAATCTCTAGTGATTCATCTGATGTGTAGACCAGGGACAGATTGGGGCACTGAGCTGTCCACTTTTGTGCCCCCCGCCTTCTGGCCCTGGGGCCGTGTCTCTTCCACCACCGTGGCCAGCCTGGGGATGGGGCAGCTTGGCCTGGACAATGCTGGAGGCAGGGTCAGAGGCTGAAGGGGGCCCCCTTGGCCAGTGCTTTGTGGGGGGCTATGGCCCACTGTGCTGTGGGAGGCAGAGTCTGGGGCTCACAGCCCAGTGGTACTGTGGGCAGAGGGCAGGATTCGGGACTGGGCAAGCTGCCAGGAGAGACCCTTAGGCCAGAGACCATGGTGCTCCTGGGCAGGAGTGGTTTGGGCAGGCCAATAGTGGCTTGACCTGGGCTAGATTTTGATGGTGTCACAGAGTCCCCTTGTAAGCTGGGGCCTGCAGCCCGTAAAGTCTCTGCCTTAATGTGACTCTGGGTACAGTGTGGAGACTAGCACTGAATAGAAAAAGGATGAGTCTCAAGCATTCATCAAATGAGCCTGTTTCAAGTCATGGTTTTCTATCTGTTCTTGACTCCTTGTGGATCATAGCACCCCAGAAGGGTGGAACTGAAGTGTGCCTGGGCTGGAGAGCCAAAACACCACTGCCTCGAACCCCACAAAAACTGTGATCTATTAGCAGAGATCTGTGGCTGGGGAAAGTGTGCACTGATGAGCCTCAAGGAGGTGCTGCACAGGCAAACTGGTCACAGAAGTTAAGTAATTCAATGCATATGCCAAAAGAAGCTGAGGCTCTGAATATGCATAACTGCTGTGGAAGTGTCTTTCACATAGTGCAGAGTATCGATAGAAGCTGCAGTTCTTAAGGCAATTAGTAAAAGTTACACAGATACAAAGAGAGGGAGAAAACACATGGTGAAAATTAAACAAATCTATATACCATTCTGTTGCAAGAACCCCTTGCATGTTTCCAAAACATATCGGGATGGCATAAATTACTCTGTGAAATTCCTATATTGTATAAATCACTGTGTGCTTTCTGCATGAAGAACTGAAACCTCAGAGATCTTAAATGTAAAGAAAGAAACAAAGAACATTAATGTGACAAAACAGACTGACAGACCAGAGGGTTAGCAAATAAGTGAAAAAAAATAGTGATTAAATGAAATCTCTTTAGTTTAAAGAGACAGGCACAACTGGAGGTAACTCCCATAAGTGCCCTGGTAACCTTGAATATTACTAGGTGTAGAGGCTCCTCTTTGTTTATTGATAACTAGAATCAGAATCCAAAACACACTATAGAAGTTGATATGGATGACTGGGAATGTCATAAACTGAGAAAATAACTTCTAAATTGTATTATAATGTGGTACAGTATGGGAATTTTTTTTCAGATTTGCAAATTACCTAAATCATTGAATAGAAAGTAGTAATTTGTGTTTCTTCACTCTGCCAACATAAAATATATTTTCCACTTTAAAAAATCTTTAAGAATACAGAAGCAGATGATGTGAGACATTCTTTAGTATCCTATGAATCACTGGAATTCTCAAAATGGTATGTACACTATCCTATGTATGCTTAAGATCACATCAAACAAGTGAAAAAATAAGTTGGCAGCTGTACTTATATTTTCACTACAAAAAAGTGGCCTCTTCTGACCCAGAGATGGAAAAAGTGCTTTATAGGATCACATGCCACATTGTTTACTTCATGTGATCCCATAGACAAGGAAAAAATGAGCCTTAAATAATCTATGTGCTGTTCTCCACTGGTTGAATCTAAACAATCTCTTTGATTTGTTTTAACAGTCTGACCTGATCTTATGACTTACACTTCTCCGCATTCATTTTCCTCCAATTCTGTAAGTTCTCCATCTTCAAGCATCTAATGAAGAGGGATTTTCTCCCAAGAAAGCTCATGCGATAAATAAATAGTTTAGTCTTTAAAATTGCCACAGGACTCCTTGTTTGTTTTAAATAAAATGGGATTCAGGAAGGATCCCTTCTTCCAAATCATTCTTTTCCTCCCTCTAGGCCTGTTGAGTTCACATTGACTACTTCTCCCTGTCTCTAGAAGTACCAATCTAGAGAGGGCCAGATGAACATGCAGCAGGATTGAAACAGTCTGTGAACTTTGAGTAAAGAGTACTCATAAAGACCCTTGACAAAAATGAATCTATCAAATGTTTCTTTGGTGTCATGTACAGGGGAGCAAAACTATGACAAACACCACAAAAAAAGGCTTGCCAGGTGCAGAGTAAAAGAAAAGGTGCTTGCATAGTACCCTTCACCTCCAGTCATGTACATACCCCTAGCTCCTTTTGCTGTAAGACAAGAAAGGGGGTAGCCAAAGCTGCTGGAAGCCGGAGTGTGAGTGGAACGTGCTTTCAGGCTGCAACTATACCCAGACCCTCAGAACATTACCTGAATGCTGGCAGGCTGTTTGCAAACAGCAAAGGTAGAAGCTACAATGCAGAAGCACTGTGAGGCACCCAGTGTTGCAGGGCAGGAATGACACAGCCCCTCACTGCCCTAGGTACATACCAAAATGTCGTAGGGGCAGAGGAGATGATATCCGATGGAACTGTCAACCTTTCGTCTTGCTGGTTTCACTCTGTCATTAACCTAGTAGTATTTAATGTTAATGCAAAAGATACTGGTGGTGCAGTTCCCTCCACAGCATATATTTTAATACTGTTCTGAGTAACAGCCCTTTCGTTTTCAGCAAGATGACAGTGATGCTGATGTTTTCCAGGGAAAAAAATAGCCCCTTCAAAGACTGGGAAGCCATAGAAATGGTTAAATGTCCCAACATAATCAATATTCTTGAATGTGAAGTCAGTTCTTGAACACACAAGCTATTCTTTTGTCATTATTATTATATATATAATTGCAATAAAAATCCCAAACATTGCAATCTTTCTCATCGAAAATACATGGCATGTACATTCTTGTCAATTTCCAAAGGGATAGCCATGTTAGTCAGTCCAGCAAAAAAACAAGGAGTCGTGTGGGACTTTAACAGATTTCCTTCAAGTTCTTGCTGATCTTGTATCAGCAAGGAATTCAGCTGAGATCCCTATTCTTAAGAGTTTAGACTTTGGGGACAAAGGGGCCTGTGCCACCAAATGACCTCCCCCATTGATCTGTACTGCTGTAGACCCTAAAGCTTGCAATATATGGTCAGTCAGGTGTCTTTTTTAAGTATACCTACATTCACCACCTTCTACCCTGTTCCCATCTATAGCACCAAAACAATGAAAGCAACATAAAGGGATTCACACTGTCAAATATCTATCACGCTGAAAAATTAATACTATTCAGCTTTAGAATCTACCGACTTACCCATCAGAGGGGTTGAAAGACAGACTGAAATCCAACAATTGCAAGCTTTTTAGCAAGAGTGCACAGAGACCAAGTAGGAGGCTTATTTATTTTTTATGTGAATGCACCTGCTACATGTAAGTCATGCATGACTTATTTTTCCTCACATGGGAAACACACGTGTATGGTATGTTTTCCTATACAGAGGAAATTAATAAATGAGGCCATGGTAAAGATGTATTTAATAAAGAAAGCAATAACCTTTATAATAATCCACCTTTTATAACAGTCTGTTGGGCACATTAGTGTATGGTCAGAGGAAGTATGACTATTAAATATTATTTCTAAGAAAAAGGCAATTTGTAGAATCCTAGTCTATTGCATATTTAAAAGGTTCTATAATTACAATTTCTGGAAATTCTTTGTATAGCTGACACTGGTATGGGTGTCTTTAGACTAGCATCAGGTAGGTGGTTGTGGAGAATAGTCTTTATTCACATGTCTTTGTTCTTCCTCAATATGAACATGTAACATGTAATTTTTGTTCCAGTTTATTATATTATCTATCCAGGGCTCCTATGGGAAAATATAATTCCATTAAGAATACATATATCAAACAAAATTGAAGATGAACACATTAAAAATCATTCTCAATCCCCTCCTTCAGGGAAAAAAAAGTCCAGGAAAATTAGCTTTGCCGTGATGTTCGGCAGATTCTGGCTCTCCAAGACCAAGCTATGATAAATGTGGGAAGAAATGTCCCCAGAAAATGGAATCTCTAATCACTCAGAGAAAACACCTATGTGTCATTGTGAGCTGCTGAGTGAAAGCATCTCTTCAATGCACAGCAGTAGTCAGGAAAGAAAACAAAATGTTAGGGTCAGAATGGAATAAATAATGGGATGTGAAAACACTATGATGAAATCATAAATTGAGCCACCAGCACATTGCATCATGTGTACAGTTCTAATCAATCTATTTCAAAAGGGTATAGCAGAAACTGATGGGGTTCAGAAACAGGAGTTGAAAACAGTTGTCTACAGAAGAAACAAATATGATAGAGGCCTATAAAAGAGTGTATACTATAGAAAAGGAGAATCAGAAGAATATACTTACCTTCCCTCAGGATACAAAAAGAGAGACATCCAATGAAATTCAATAGCAAAACATTTTAATCATCTAACAGGATACTATTTACACAAAATATAATTGATCTTTGGATCTCCTTGCTGTCCATATTGTACCCTGGGAAAAGTCACAATGTATAACCTTCCCTACTGCTGAGGACTAAGTTCCTATTTGTCACCTGTGTAGTAGATACCATCAAATAGACAGAGGTGTATATAATTATTTAAAAAATAATTTTAAAAAAAAGCAAAACAAAAATCTATTTCTCACAATCTTCAGAGGGCTGCACTTTGGGGAACTGACTGTGCTGGCCAGATTGTGGCTGGAAGGAAAAAGAAGAGGTTGTTGTAGTAGTCAAGTTGGATTATAATTAGAGCTGAGCAAGGTATTTCTTCAGCTGCATAGGCATCATACTTCATACTGGCTCTCTATGCAAATATTACGTTTATCAGAACTAATTCACTCTGTCACATCCATAGCAAATAGCATGTATTTAATGTTAAACCTACTGGTAGTTTAGTTTAGAATTTCAGCAAGAGTAAACCTATTTAAATGTAAATTAATGCTTGTTAAAATGTTTAAAATTTGGGAGCTTCTTTGTATTCTGCTTACACGTGTGGCTGAACACCAGTCAAAACTATTGATGTAAGGATACTAAAATGAGAGGGTGTTTGGTAGGGAAATAACTCCAAAACATTTCATGGCAGAGCCTTCCTATTATAACCATCAATGACAGAGATGGATATGTAGCATATTAGTGATTCTAGTGATTTCTCCTTTTCTAAACCACTTTTTATGTAAAGCTCCATTAACTTTCTTGAAAATCAACTTTAGTAAAAGTATATGGTGTTTACTTTTAGCTCCTAAATAACAACATTTAATCTACATAGTATTAGGATATTGCCACTCTTTTATTCTATTCTGTATTGCATTACAGTTTGTATTTTCTATCTCTTCCCTACAGCAATTTACTTTATTTATCCTTGTTTAAGTGCAGCCAAATGTTAGATCTCAAAATTGAAAAAGCAGTCATGAGAATTAGGTGAAAACACACTGATACCGTTGACTACAGATGAAACAGAAACTGTTAAGTACTTATACCAAGAATATAAAGAGGAAAGGTGATGATATAAAGTCTTAACCTCTTCTTCAGGCTGTGAAATAGAGCGTGACACATCGAATTTGAAGAAACTGAGAATACAGACTTGGGGTGATGTGAACTAAAGAAATGGAGAAAGATGGGTAGATAGGAGAAGGTAATTAGTATTTAGATCTGAAAAACTGTCAGATTGTGTTCATGAAGTCTGATACCTGTTTAAAGGTCAAGGAATTAAAATACAGTAGTTAAATGTGAAAATTATCAATGAATCCAGAAATAAACATCTGCTTATATGCATGATATCTGGCAATATAAATGAATTAGAAAGAAAGATGTGGGTAGATAATAAACTTAAGGAATAAATCAGCAAAAACATTTGTGACAGCTACACTTGGCTTGGCTTTCAGTCTTTAATTTTATTCCCAGTATAAGAACTGAATTATTCAAAGCATGGAGCTACAGAACTCGGACAGCTTGATTGGAGAATTCAGAGAAATAGAACGCTAGAAGTGTTACAGTATTCTCTAAAACTTAAGGTGTATAACATAGAGGGCCTGATGCAACCACTGCAGATGTCTGAGAGTTTTTCCATTGACTTCTAAGGTAACTCTATTCTATTCAATTTTTTTTTTATCAGCCCCTATCACCATGCGTGAAAAAGTTCCAAAGGGCTGGTTGTGTTACTCTAGTTCAGTGAAACAAACAGAGAGTCCTTTGGTACTTTTGAAGACTAACCAATTTATTTATCACATGAGCTTTTGTGGAAGAAAATCTCACTTTGTCAGCCACTTAAACATGGGGAATTTTTAAAATGGGAAGAAAATAAATACAGCAAACTGTAAATCAAAGCAGTTGTTTAGATTAAACCTTAGAGAACAGTATGTATAGAGTGAGGTGAAGTCAAATCAACTGTTAGAAGAAGAAGAAAACCCTAAAATCACTATTTAATCCTAAGGCAAAGGTGTCAAATCTCCATATGAATTCCAATCATGCAGTTTCTCTTTGAAGCTTTGCTTTGTAATCCATTTATCTAAGTACGGGTATTAACAAATCTGACATTAGAAGTAACAAAATTAAAAAACCAATAGGGGAACACTTCAATCTCCCTGCTCAGTCCATTCATGATTTGTTAATAGGCATATTTAGACAAATGGATTACAAATCAAAGTTTCAAAGACAAACGGCAGAATTGGAATTCACATGCATATTTGACACAATTTCCTGAGGGTTAAATAGAGGTCTTGGGGTTTTTTTCTTATTACAACAGGTGATTTGACCTCATCTCCCTCTATGTTCTGTTTTCCACTGTTTGGATCTAAACAACTGCTTTGAGTTGCTTTAACAGTCTGACCTTATCCTAAGACTTACATGTCCCTGCATTTATTTTCCTTCCATTCTGTAAATTCCCCATCTTCTAGTAGCTGACAAAGTGGGATTTTCTCCCATGAAAGCTCATGAGACAGATAAATTGTTTAGTCTTTAGAAGTGCCACCAGACTCCTCGTTTGTATCTCCATGGTTTTGAGTTCTTAGGTCAGGCTCAGATGTTAAAGTAAGCCAGAATGCCTTGGAATGGCATGCTGGGGCTCTCTATTTTTAGGGGGGAAGCACTCTGTGGCCCCCTAAAAATAGAAGAAGGCATTGGAACACCGCATTCCAGGGCCCCCTAAAACTAGAAGAATGCATCAGAGCACAGTTTCCGGTGCATTTCCCCAGGGCTGGCTGAAGGAAGGGCTGCAGACTGGAGGAAGCCTGGGTACCCTTCCCCCCTTGTCCCAGAGCCTGTGGCAGCTCCACCCCTTCCTGCTGGGCCTCTCTCGGGCCCGTGTCCGCCCCCCAGCTAACCCCTTGGCCACCTTTCCAGCACAGGTAAGAGGACCCGGGGGGGGGGTTGGGGACAGTCAGGCAACCAGTGGCTCAGCATGGGGGGAGAGAAGGAGTCGGGATGGTGGGCTGGGCAGGTGTGGAGGGGGTTGGGGGGCAGAAGGGGGTGGAGTGGGGGAATGGGGATGGGGGACTGAAGGGGGCTGGGGAGGTGTGGAGGAGGTTGGAGGGCTGAAGGGGCTGGAGTCGGGGAATGGGGACAAGGGAACTGAAGGGGGCTGAGGAGGTGTGGAGGAGGTTAAGGGGCTGAAGGGGTGAAGTGAAGATTGGGGAGCTGGGGAGTGGGGTGTTAGTAGGGCTGGAGTGGGGACATGGGGGCAGGGAGCTTAAGGAATGGGGATGGGGCTGATGAAGACATGGGGAAAGAGTGGTCTGATGGGGGTAGGTGTTTTGGGGGCAATAACTGCCATGGAGAGGCAGTAGCTGGGGTGGAAGCAGGCATTTTGGGGGGGCAGTAGCTAAGGTACATGAAGGGGGCCCAGACATGCATGAAGGGGGCCCAGATGTGCATGAAGGGGGTCCGGAAATTTAGGAGGGTTCCTGGGCCCACCAAATTATACTTTAACCCCTGGTCAGGCCCTAGAGCAGTGTGCTGAATTTTAGGTACCTTGCGGCAGAGATGTAGCCAAAATAGAATATGTACAAACAAACAAACAGATTTGGGGAAGACTATGTAGTTGGAAATATTTGAGCATATAAATGAATTAATAGAAAATCAAATCAAATCATAGGGCTGGAAGGGACCTCGTGAGATCATCGCATCCAACCCCCTGGGAATTGAACCCAGGACCTTCTGCATGTTAAGCAGAGGTGCTAGCCACTACACTATTTGCAGAAAAGACAGATTGTTTCTTCTTGAAAGAAGAAATGCCAGCAAAGACAGTTAGAGTCTTGCCTGAGTCATGGAAAACTAATGGACACTTTTCTTTCCCTGTTCTCCAACATAAGAACAAGGGCACCAGCTAAAAAGGAAAAGAGAATTTTAAAAAAGAAGGAAATGCATGATGATATAGCATCATCTGTGAGACTCCTTACCATAGGAAGGCCCCAGGATATGCAGTATTGCCTGTACATTAGACAAAACTGTAACTTTAGAACATGAAGTTTTCAGATATAAGATATAAATGCCACTCCATGTGTTTTTCAAGAACATCAGCAGACATCTCTGCAGGAGAAAGGAATTTTTTTCATATATAACAATTAACAAATTGTCTGGGTATCTCTTAGGTGGATCACATTGTTCCGTACTGACTCTGGATGTAGTCACTAATGGATCCATTACTGATGGACCCAGTAATGGACTCCTAATTTCTTATCCATTACACTGAATATGAATAAGTGCAGTGCAATGGTACCCAAGACCTAAATATACTATCTTCTTTGATAGTCAGATGGGGATTTTGCATATAGAAAGGGAAAATTCTAGGAAAACTAAGTCAATGTTGACAAGTTCCAGAGAGGTACCCATGTTAGTCTTGCTCAGCAAAACAAATAATAAGTCCTGTGGCACTTTTAAAGACCAACCAATTTATTGTTGTTATTTATTATTCTTGAGATAAATAAATTGGTTGGTCTTTACAAGTGCCACAGGACTCCTTATTTATTAAGCCAATGTTTTATTCAGTTTGCCAGCTTTCATGTGCTGATTTTCTAATATTTTAAATGCATGTATCTTTTTGTCGTTTGTTTTGGTTTTAACATTGGGATTGATGACTTGACAAATTTGGCTCACGTTGGTATAAATCAGGAATAACTCAGTTGAAATCATTGGAATTATAAACAGTGCAAAACCAGTGTAATTAGAATCAGGCCCACTCTGTATAACAATTTATTAAATAAATCAGACACACTCAAATCTCAAAAATGTATTAATGAAGAACAGTCAAATTTGTAAAGGGCAAAACCTACAAAGCTAAGACCAACAATTTTTCTCCATAAGTTGTTTTTTTTTTTTTTTTTTTTGCAGAGCAGGTAAATATTTAAATACCACCTTTAAAAAAGAGTTTATTCATGCCACTGAAGTTAAATTACATTCTCCTGTATGATGAAGTACATTACAAACTGAAGTAGTTGAACTTTTAAAGTGCTCTGTTATCACTTACACAGCACTTTACATCTTCTAAGAGCTATACAAACATCGTCTAACTCACAGGAGTGTTTTGAGGATTAGTTAAGTATTATCCCCAGATAGGGAAAGTGGTGCAGCAAAGTTCCCATAAGAAACACTGGAAATGCACTCCTGATGCTTTAACCACTAAGCCTCACTGCCTCACAAAATCAACCTCTCTGTCATGAAATACTGCTCAAGGACTTGCTGAAACAAAATGAAAATGAATTGCTTACGGGGAATGTTTTAGGGATTGGCACTAAAACAGCGCTAAACAGAACGAGTGCCATCCAAATCTACCTCTTCATCAATCTTTGTCCAAAAAGATTTGGTATTTCCTTACTTTTACTTTTGCATATTCTTTGCAGCAGAAATGGTGAATTAGCATGCCACAAGCATTTTCTTGTCCTACCAAACATAGGAGCAAACGCCAGGGTGAAGTTCACTCACTGGCTATTACTGCAGTATTTGAATTCATACAAGGAACATAAACTAATAGACCCACCTCCTCCACTTATTCCTTACAAAGTGAAGAAGGTTGGCATCACCATACATTTGACTAGTTTATTTGGAATTTGTGTCAGCATGTGGTCTGTTAGGGCCTGTATTTGACAAACTTATGAACAGTCCAAATAGACTCATCTGTTTTCTCTGGCTTTTCTAACGGAAGGTGATTGGCTAATAGAATGACCTGGGAAAACTGTTGCATTTTTAAGGTGTATTGTATATGAAATTTTATAATGGGCTTAAAGTAAGGCAACTTGAATAGTCTTAAATAAACCACTCCAGCCCCCTTCCCCCTGTCCCAGTATTTTTGCTCTCACTGAACACAACTTTCATTCCTTTTGTATCTCTTAACCCTCATCTAGTCCTCATCCCTCAATTTTCATCTAGATATGTAAGGATGGTTGGAGGGAAGGTCAACAAAGTGACAGATTTCTGTAATTACATTATAAAACTGTAACTAGCATCCATAAACAATTCCATTGACAGATGTCAACAAACATCTGCAGAACTCAGTAAATCAAACTCATCCAAGAATGTGAACACCATAAAAAGCCTAAATCAGTCCATTAAAAGCAATTTAATTGAGAGGAACAGATTGCACAAAACCTCTGCCTCAGCCCAAAAGGACAGATTCATTCTGTCCAGTCAGCTAAAGAATGTTTATTCATCTTATATATTTTTGGGCTTTGTTATAAACAAATATTATTTGTAACTATATTAAAGATGGCCATGTTATTCTTTATCAAATACTTATTTTACCTGTCTTGCCTTTTTACATGTTAATGAGCGTGTCTTTTTATTTGGCCTGCTTTGTAAGATATAAAAATGATCTACAAGTTAATGAGCAAAAGGACACCAGTCACTACAGCCCTGTGTGCATACAAACATGTGAATCCACATCTAAGCTGCATCTGCAAGAAATAGTCCTCAGATATCTTCATCGCATCCATGGACATGGATATCCATGGATATAATGAGGATATCTGTGGATTTGCAGGGCTCTACCAGTCACTTTCATTGGTTGGGAGAACTGAAATCCCTGTCCCTGTATGTGTATGGCTATGTCCACACGTAGACACTTATTTCAAAATAAGTTAATTCAAAATAAGTTAATTCGAAATAAAATCATTATTTCAAGCTAACTTCAATTGAAATAAGCAAAAACCTCCAATCAAAATAGCAAGTCCAAACACAGGACTTGCTATTTCGAATCAGGAGAGGGACAGCATGGAAGGTGTGGCAACATGGCCCCCTGGCAGGGCCATTTTGCCAGCCAACAAAATAGAAAAAGGAAGGCACCCTGGGAAGGAGAAGGGCAAAAGTGTTAAATCAAAATAATGGTTATTTCAAAATAAAACATCCAAATGGCATTATTTCAAAACAACCATTTCAAAATAATGGCTATTTTGATTTCAGGCTAGGTTTTACTATTTTGTAATAAGGTTTGTTATTTCAAAATGATGGGGCTCATCATTTCAAAATAACGGAACATTGTTCGGACATGACAACTTTTAAATCAAAGCAACGGTCGTTGTTTCGATTTAAAAGCATCATGTGGACATAGCCTATCAGTTTTCTCCTTTTTTTAAAATCAGAATCCCATCTTCCCACAGTCCCTAGAGTTTCAATCATAATTCCAATTAGGGTAGGGATAAAGTTTTTTAAAAAAGCATGTAAGAGACTTAGGAGCCTAAATCCCATTTTCACATGTCAATTTGGCACTTACCTGCCTGCATCCCATTGACCCAATGAAAACTGAGCTTAAGAAACCTAAACTGCTTATGCAGGTCTAAAAATTTTACCCTAGATTAAACTGTAAGGGACAATGCAAAGACACTATGTCCAGGAACTGCACTGGCAATCATCACCTCTGGCAAATGAACCCTTCCCTGATGTTTTCCTAATGCACCCTGCTGCAAGGAACTAAGAGTTTGGTCAAAAAGCTATTGAAGTCACTGGAGATCCTCCCTGTGAAAGTTAAATTCTTCCACCTGGATCTTGCTGTGGCTAAACTCCAGCCTAGGTGATGGAATGTAACCTGCTAGGCCCCCGATCAGAAAACAATTATGTGGTGGTGTCTTTCAGGGTCAGAAGACCGCAGACAATAACAGTTTTCTAAGAAATCCATTGCAAGTAACCGCAGACCAGTTCAGACCGGACCCTGGGAAAGTGATAAGGGAAACTTCACCAAACAGCTGCAGAGCTCCAGAGAAAAACAAAAGCTACTGACCAAGATCAGTAAGCTGCCAGGCAAGCAGGTGATATGCTAACTCTGGGAGTTTTTTAGCCATAAAAGGCGGCTCTGTTACAGAACACATCAGCAGCCTGTCGTGTTGCCAAGGGATCTGGCCACCCCAAGGCACTCCCTGCCATCCATTAGGGAGGCGTTGAACCCCTTGACTGATCACCAAGGGAGCCTGCAGTTCTTTTCTTTTTCTCTTTTTGCTGATCTTTTTCTTTTCTTTGTCCTTTTAGACTTTTTTACTAATTTCTTTTTCACTTGGCCACCCCGGACTGCAGGGCCACAGGCCTTGGCATATCCAAAGAGGGTGGCAGGGGATGTTCTACCACTTGCAACCAGTCACAGTGGGCTCTTATTTTTATGGCCAAAGACAGCCACAGTGAGCTGTAAGTTCGGTCGAGCCAATTTCAACACCAGTCTGGTCAAGTGCAGTCGGTTGACATCAGACTGGTGGACTGCTGATTTTGAGACCACAGGCTAGCTCTGTAAGATACACTTTGGGACGCGGTCAATTGCTCAACAATGGGCTGCTCTCTCATGCTTTTCATTCTATCTCAAAGAAATAGGTCTGCTGTCTGTCCCTCTGGAGATAACATCCAGATGTGGTAAATATAACTTGGTTAAATTTGGGATTTAAATTGGGGAACACTTTTTGGGGTTGTGTGTATATGTATTATCACTGCTCTAAATTTACTAATCCCACAGATCAAAATCAAGCTGGTTTTTGTTACCTCTGACTCCTCTCCCACAATCCAATTTGGGCAACAGCAGAGTGAAAGAGTGTGATGAAAGAATAAATCCACTTGTATCCCCCGCCAGGCACCCCAGCTGACCCTTGTAACTCCTAGACGCAAACAGCGCATGGCTAGCCTCACCGGGCCATGACCCATGGTGTCCGGGGAGCAAGGGGGAGAAAGCTAAGTGTTTGTGTTGTCCTGGGCTGCATGTAATGTTTCTGTGTGTGTGTGTTAAATAGAAAAGCTCTTTTGCCCACAGATTGTGCTCTCTCTCTGTCTCCCATGAACCCCACTTTGCTAAACTGCACCAACCAGGATTGGCACCAGGGTTTTACTTCAGAGTTAGGCACAGAGAACGGAATTGGCATTGTAGTGGTATTAGTGCTCTATTTTCTGTTTATTGGGCTATTAATCTGTACTTAGAGACTCTTTAAATGCCTTAAAGAAATAGAGTTTTGAAAACGCAGTTTGTATGGGGGGTTGGGATAAGTGTGATTTAATAGGGGTTGCAAGCCTTTTAATTTTAGTAATAGGAATATTAGTAATTGCTGCTATTACAGAATTTGATAATTTTTATATAATATTGTTAAACCTTATTAGAAAATATTAATCTCTCATTTAACCTATTTTTTTTCTGTAACCCTATTTACCTCAATAAAAGTTACATAAATAGTGGTTAACGAAAAAAAATCGTGGTCTGGTCTCTTACCTCTTGATTGGGACACATTCTCGCATTGCGGGGTCTGCTCCCCAGTGCCCCACTCTCCCACAACACTCCCTTTGCTTTTGGTGCATTTTAGATCAGGCACTACTTTCATTTAATCACCTAGGAAACACTGAGTAGCTTATTTCAAATCAAATTAAAGCAATTAACATGAGTTTTGATAAGGTTATTATTCAGACTTGCGCAATGAGCCAGCATTCTGGATGTCAGATCAGATGGATAATGTTCCTTTTACTTTGTTTTGAGAACTCTCTAAAAGATTGCCAATTTATTGCTGTCAAGTCAATGCATGGACAAGATGCACAGCTCAGAAGCTAATGCATATTGCTTCCCTATGAACACAAGCATACCTTGTGTGCAAATAAAAATGCTTTTTTCTGATATTCACCGGGGTGAGAGCTAGAGTGGTAAAGATTTTCACTGTCAACACAGAAACTGCATTTCCATTCTTTCTAACCAGAGAGTGAGCCTTCTCTCCTTCAACCAAAACATGGAGAAAAAGCAGTCTCCATTAATGTGAAATTGTAAGGCTGGTTTCTGTAACCACTCACTTCTCTCTGGGGGACATGCGTACAACTCAGTGAATATTTGAGTTCCCAGTTTGGTGGCTGAACCGAAAAAATCCAAGGATAAAAACTGGTTTGATCTCTAACTGAAATTTTTCAGTGTTTCTAACCGAAACAAAACAACAAAACAAAACAAAAAAAGTGTGGGGGGGGATCGCTTGGGTTGACCAAAATATTTATTTTACCTCCATATTTTTTTCATTTTTTCTGTTTCATTATGTTTGAAAGAAAGAAGGAAAGAAAGAAAAACTACATTTCTAAATGTAACATCATTCTAAAATGAAAAAATGAAAAGTTTAATTTCAAAAAATGTCCAAATTTTAAAAAAACAATCATTTAAATAATCAAATAAATTGGTTGAAAACATTCATTGACATTGACCCAAATTTGGGAATAGTTTTGCTGGTCCCAAAATGATATTTGATTACTATTACTATTTGATCAAAATTACGTCCAGATCTAGACATGAATATTTCTAGTTATATATTTGAATGGATAATTTTAAAAAATGTTGAAAAAAATCAATTTATATGGTAATAGTGCCACCCACTATACCTCCTTAAAACTGGTTCAATTTACAGTGTCAAAGTATATGAACAAGAGGTTCTGTGGCAGTTTTATAGACTAACAAATTTATTTATTGCATGAGCTTGTGTGGGACAAAATCCTACTTTCCCAGAGACTTTCTGATATTTACCCAGGTGTGAGCTAGACTGGTGAAGATATGCACTATCAACATGGAAATTGATTTACTGTCCCCTTCATTTATCCCGTTCTGTAAGTTTCCCGTCTTCAAAGAATCTGACATAGTGGGATTTTCTCCCACAAAAGTTCATGGGATAAATAAATTTGTTAGTCTTTATAAATGTCACAGGACTCCTTGTTTGTTTTGTTGAACTAGATTAACGTGGCTACCGATTTGGAACTTGGGTATCCTTGGAATTTCGTAGGCAGATTCAACACCATTGCCTTAGAGTTTAAAAAGGGATTTTGGTTTTTTTCTTATTACTACAGGCAATTTTGTTTTCTTTTTGACTCACCTCCCTCTAACATACTGTTTTCCAGTGTTTGAATCTAAACAACTGTTTTGGTTTGCTGTAACTTTCTGACCTGATCTTATAACTTACACTTCCCCGCATTTAATTTCCTCCCATTCATCTATAATTCTCAATCTTCAAGCATCTGATGAAGTGGGGTTTTCTCCCACAAAAGCTCATATGAAAAATAAAGTTGTTAGACTTTAAAATTGCTGCTAGAATCCTTGTTGGGTATCCTTGGGTGAGCCTGGCAACCCACAATATAGAAAGCTATGTTTTAGGGCAATTATACAGAACTCAGTTCTTTCAGTTACTTTTTGCTAAATTGTCTTAGTTTACTCAATATCCATGGTAATGTGTTGCCAAGGCAGAAAAGAGCAATAACAGTACAATGATTTATGCAAGATGCACCATAAATCTGGTGATAGCTTACAGGATTCTCCTCACTTTTTTAAAATCTAGACTTATTCCCAGTAACTTATATTTGTATCTCTGACATAGATTTCATTTAGGACACATTTTCCATTCTTTTATAAACTGATTCTTGGAATATACTAGTGTATTCTGAAATTATTTTTCCTTATGAATATCCCAAGTTGAAAAAGCAGTTTACTATTTGCATTTACCCAGAGTAGCTAATGCATTAGAAATGTTGGCCTCTAAGCAGAAAAAAAATCATATTTTTAGGGCTATAATAAAATTGACAATAATCAATGTTCCCTTTGAGAGTAAGTTGATCAGAACAAGTGATGACATTATTGGTCAACATATAGACAGACTTAAACATTTATAACTCACTTTATCAGAATTTAAAAAAAAGGAATTGGATGGGAAACAGACCTGATAGTGCTGCATTAATACCAACACAAATGCAGCTGGACTTGTAAACTGCCTGAAACACTGGAGGCCTCCATTTTAATAGTTCAGATATTTGAACAGTCATGTCTGGCATAAAGTATTCATGGAGAATCCTCAAAAGTCCACTTTCAAAGAGCAGGCACAAATTATAACTCTGGGCTTGATTCACAACAAATTAGTTGTGTGGGTGTTGCATAATTTTGCTGCAGACATTGAATGTGCAAGTTGGGAGTGACATCATGGATTGGCATTTGGATGCAGTTCACATGCATGAGGGGAAAATTTTCTAAGCCATGGGGGTGCCAAAAGTACAGACTCTAAATAATGAGATTCATAATCCTACAATAACTCCCCTTGCTGCTCTGAAGGGCTAGTTAGCTTGCTTTTGGCAAGCAGATAACACATCTCAAGATCATTTTAGGCAACAGTCCTATAGACACTCACATACAGAATGTGCATGGTACTTGGATTCTGTCAACATGTGTTTGTATAGGTTATCTGCAGAAGTGAATATAAACCTAACTCTCAAAAAATGTTACTTCAATCTCCTCTTGCCCTCCATTGGCCTGCTTTTTAATTGATATTCCTACCAGTGCTCATAACAAACCCTGCTAGCTCACACTTTCAAAAAATTAAGTCTTATTAAATTTAGGGTTAGTACAGGATGCAAAAAGAGAGAAAGAGAGAGAGAGTAAATTAAGAACCGTATCTGGAAGGCCTTGTTCTATCTTTGGATTTTGGCATAACTATACTGAAATCAAACAAGGAGTCTTGTGGCTAGACTCTGACAAAGTGGAGTTTTCTCCCATGAAAGCTCATGGGATAAATTAATTTGTTAGTCTTTAAAAGTGCCACAAGAGTTCTTGTTAGTTTTGCTGAACTAAACTGATATGGGGAATTCGTACACTGAAATCAGTTCAGCTGCACTGGTATAACATAAAGAGAGAGCAAGAAGAGAATCAGACTCAGGATATTTAAACCATATTAATTTCTGCCCTTTATTATTAGCTTTATTTCATAGTTTAGCATAGTTTATCTTCCTCCCTTACTGTCTTGCTCCATCTTGCTCCCAAGGGTGTACATTGTCCCAAGGGGGAAGGAATGAATTGTGCTTCCTTCCTCCTACTAGTAACTCATGTGGCTGCTTGGAATTCCTTCGGCTGTGTGTTTTTCATTGCTTTTACTGGTGGGGAAAGGTGCATGGTGAAATTGGAAGCCTAAGCAAAACAAAAAGAAAATGGGGATGTGTGGTCATGGCTGTGGTCTGGAGCAAACATCTGGCATTAAAAGACCATGCATGAAGACTAAAGCATAGGGCAAGATGTATGCAAACTTTTTGGCTATGTCTATACGAGGATGCTATTTTAAGTCAACTTCACAAGGTCAACTTTCCACCCCAGAGCCCAATCCATCTCCTGCCATGCAGCAAGGATCTGGGAGCCAAATCTTGCTCCCAGCCCTTTGCTGCAGGCAGCAAGGGTGGGAGCCAGCTCCTGCCCTCTGCAGAAAGGGGCTGGGAGTCCAATCTGTCTCCCAGCCCCTTGCCGCAGGTGGTGGGGCTGGGATCAAAGAGCTGGAAGACTGATCAGGCTCCCAGCCCATCTCCGCAGGTGGCAGGAGAAAGCAGCTGGTTCCTGCAGCTGGCAGAGAGGGACTGGGAGCCTGATTGGGATCGGGGATGAGTAGGAGTGGGGCCCAGGGCCTCCTGCCCTGTAAAGTCAACTTAAAAGCTTACGTTGACTTACAGGGCATGAGTTATTAAGTTGACCTAAGGAAATGCTTAAGTCAACTTAATAAATTCTAAATATAGCCCTAGATTTGCTTAAATTGACTTAAGCCTGCTGAAGTCAACTTAAGCCACTAGTGTAGACATAGCCCTTTCCGCATCTGTTTCTTATTTCCTCTGGTAGATTTTACCCAGAGTGATTTTTGGTGAGGTCAGATTCTGTGGTGACAATGACCATAGAAGAAGCTAACTGTATAGGTGAGATGGGCCAGAGAGATACCATAACAGCAGAGCAGGAGTTGAAGAGAGCCTTTGGGCCCAGCTAAACGTGCCCTGTTATAACTGCAGCCAGTGCCAAGCCTGGGGAGGAAATAAAAGGAGAGAACTGGCTTAACTGAGGGCTGACTGGACAGGAAGGAGAATGGAGTTTTGCCTCTGTGCCTGAAGGAAACCTTTTGTCTGCAGAGCTGTGGAGAACTGGGAATGGTAGCCAGAGCAGCCACTGGGAAGGAGCAGTTAGGTCCCCAGGAGGAACATCACCCAAGTAAGAAACTGGCTGGAAACAATGCCTGAAGGAAAAGGCAGGGATGCCGCCACAGGAGACTTGGCTGGCAGACTAGCTATGAGTGGTTTTGCTTTTTGTTTAGAACATTTTGGAACTAAGCACCTCCAATACACTTCCCTCCCTGCCCAGTGGGGGATGAAACTAAAGGAACAACTAGCAGGGAAGCTGGAGCCCACTTTCAATGGACACCAGAAACAGACTTTTCTTTCTCCAGGGGAGACCTGGAAGGTCCATGGAGGGTGGTCCTCCAGCCGTGCCACTAAATTGGGGCCTCCCCCACCTTCTTCCTCTTCTAAAATAAATTGTGCTGCAAGTCTATCTTATTAGTAGACAAGCCTCTTCTTTGCTGGGAAGCAGAGACTGGGACTACAGTGGATGTAGATGTTGCTTAGTCCTTACAGGAAGCACTGGAGGGAAAAGTTTGTTGTATTTTGCACTTACCCTTGCTGTTCAGCTAGGGCAAAATGTTAATGGGACCAAAGCATCATAGCAAATTGCCACATCTGGTCTTTTGAAACCTTGTCTGCAAAGCCCTGAAACAGGTACGCTGACAGAAATCACTGTTCTCAGTAGCAGGCTTTGTTTCTCATGAAAAGAATTCTGCAAAAGCTCTTGTGGTAGGGGAGAGGGGCTTTAGAGTGGTGAGCGTCAGCTGATCTTTGTGGAGTCTGTGAAATTAGTTTGCATTCAGAGATGTAACTGTACCAACATAGCCTTTTCAAACATCATCATTCAGGGTAGAGTAGACATTCTGAAAATTAGGAAATTACTATTCAGATTTCCATGAGCTGTTCTAGTCCTATTTGTCCATTTGTGCAAATACATGTTCATAGGAACTAGGAAAAATGTTCTTTTATCAAAATTACTCTGATCCCCACAACAGTGTGAACAAGTTGACATGATGAAATTTAACAGAGCAGTTCTCGTTTGTAAGTCACAGGCACTCTGGTTTCAATTATCATTTTAATATTTAAGCAATTTTCTGGTTTTTTTCTAGTGCAGTTTCTGTCCCCAAGTTAACTCTCAACCTTACTGAAAATACATTTGGAGATCATATGCTGAATCTAACATATTAGATAATAGTGAAAATGGGAAAACTACAGTTTGTAACAAAGACATCTGCTCTCCTATGCTGGCGAGTTTGTCATATTTTGTTGACTGTTGTGTACCATTTGTAACATACCTAAGGAAATAATAGCAAAATGTAAACCCAAGGTCTGATTGTCTTTATTTTTAGAAAGGGTGTGCACAATTGAAAGACAGATGTTATTTCCCAACTTTCACAAAACATGTGCTAAATCAAAACCAATTAAACTATATTGAGTAGGTGTATAAAAGGTACATGACAGAAATGATCCAAGCAAATTAGGTTGCCTATCCTCCTAGAACTAAGTAGGTTTAAAGAAGAAACAGTGTGTGGATGGAACTGTCAGATAGTATAAAATGACAAGTTATTCATAAGCAAATTAAGTTATTATGAAGCTTTTTTGTAAAAACTGCAGTTTTTCCGTATTCACACCTATCAGCTGTGATGGATCCATAGTGATACTACGAGTACTGCATTTACTTTGCTGAGTACTCCCATTATTGTATTTTAAGGGCATATAATTTAAATGGACTTTTAAAGATCTCAATTTCTCTTTTATACTTAATGTAGTGAACTATGCCTTTAAGCAACCCAACAGGCACCCTCCCCCACCCCCAAGATGTGAACAAGCTGAAGTAAGTTGTGATAGACTCATGGACTCTAAGGTCAGAAGGGACCAATACAATCATCTAATCTGACCTTCTGCCCAATGCAGGCCACAGAACATCACCCTCCCATTCCTGCAATAAACCTGTATCATATGATTGAGTTATTAAAGTCTTCAATTCATAGACTTTAGACAAGATACAGAGCATCCACAGGCAAGTGAGCCATGCCCTGCACTACACAGGAAGGTGAAAAACCCCCAGAGCTCTAGCCAATGTGCCCTTGGGGAAAATTTCTCCTGACCCCAAATATGGCAATCAGTTAAACCCTGAGCCTGGGGGCAAGTCTCAACAGCCAGTCACCCAAGAAAGAATTCTTCATGATTGTAGACAGAGTGCAATCTCAGAACTGTAAGAAGTGTGTCTTTGTTGAACTTCCAGGGTTGTTTTTGTATTAGGTGCAGCCGCATCACATACCAAACTGTGGAAATTGCACTAAGAGATTAGAGAGGTAATTTGCATACAGATCTATCTTTATGTGTAAGTGTCTTCATTCACTTCCAGTCACTTGCTTCCAATGACTTCAATGAGTATTGAAGGCCCAAGAAGAGGACTCAGCATAGACTGTTTGTTTTCCCCACTGAATGGTACTCAGTAAAATCTAAAGAGAGAGACAAGTCAAAAACCATATTATGCAACATTATTTTAACAGAAACTCTGAAAGAAAAAACACAGTAAGAAGTGGGGGCTGATGTGCATGCATCATGAAACATAGCGAAAAGTCCAGATATTGAGATTTGAATGATTTAGACTAAGAACACATAATGCAGTCCAAGAAACAAACCCCTCTGAAATTCTAGGAATCTAATAACAATCGCACCTAAAAAACTACTTCTTTGGGATAAGGATAGGAGAAAACTAATCAGTTATGTCTACACTTAGAAAGTTAGTTCAAATTAGGTTAATTTGAATTAATTAATTCAAACTAATAATGATTAGTTTGAATTAAATTATTTCAAATTAACATGGCCACACTAGAAACCCTAATTCAAACTAGCATGTCCATGCACAGGACTTGCTAGTTCAATGTAGGTAGGGACTGCTATTGCATAGGGAAAAATCAAGCTGTGGCTAATTTGAATTAACAATTAGTTCAAATTAACACAGCTACATTGGGTTAATTCAAACTCATGAGTTCAAATTAACCATCACTTCAAAAGTTAAACTAGGCTTTATAACTTTGAAGTTAGCTTTCATCAAGTCGAACTAATGAAAGCCAGTGTGGCCCTGCATTTATTTAATTCAAATTGATCCTCATTAATTCAAATTAAATTGTAAATATAGACATACCCATATAGTACAACAAGGAGAGAGACTAAGGTTCAGATCCTGCCTGTGAAAAAACAGTAAAGGTGACAAACTCCAAAAGTTTCTACTCACAGATTTTTACTGAAAATGAGAACAGAACAATTTGTAACCTGGCATCAAAGTCTGTACAAATACGAAGTGCTTGGGTGCTCCAATGAATAGCCTATTATGTTAAAAGTAGGTTTCCCAGTGATGAGTAAAATCTGTTTAAAACAACAAACAAAAAATAAAGCCTGGAAAGAAATAACTCTATGTTTCTCTGTGACCATATCTTTTCATATTTGCTCATCACTGGCCAAACACAGTGGCAAAATGGCCAAACTCTCGTTAAGTGGAATTAATCCTGATACTGATTCAGTTAAACAGCAGGCATTGCTAATAGCGGTCCATGGGTTCCTTGGAAGTGTGACAGGGTGTATGCCCTACACTGGTCAGGACAGAGTTAAAAGCAGCAGCCAATCAGAGAAGGCTTCAGGAGAGCCAATCAGAGACCAAGGGTCCACTATAAAAGGAAGCTATCAGGCAGTACAAGGTAGTACCTCTCAGCAGTGGTCAGAAGGTTTGGATGTGGACAAAGCAGTAGCTAGATATTGGGAGTGAGTGGAGCCAATGCCTTGATTCAGTGTCTGCAGAGGTACTGGGGGCTTCTGGGAAGTAGCCCAGGAAAGACTGGAACAGACTTGGAGGAAGAGGTGGTGTAGGTTACTGCGTGTAGGGTCCCTAGGTTGGGGTATAGAGCAGGGGTGTGGGGCTAGGTCCCTCCCTGCATTCCTATTATTAATTAGTCTATTAATAGCAATACCTAGGATGTGAATTATTTATTTATTTTAAGAGGGACTGGATACCCATACATATAGTTCAAGTCACCAAGAATGTTCAGTGTTCTGGGGAAATCAAGCCTTAAGTTCAACAAATTGGGTATGAAAAATGAGTAGAAATTTGAGAACTAGGTTCAAATTATTAGTACATCTAACTAGGCAATTGAGCTGTTTCAAGATTGCTCTCTATGGAGGATTAGAAAACATGGCTGAGATGACAGCATGAGTGTCTACCAAACACACACACATGCTCCAATCCTAAACTATGAAGCCACCATAGTTTGTTTTGTTTAATATCAGTACGGATTTCTTTTACTAATGTAAATAGTAAATCATGTTCTCATTTCTTTGTTCATCTGTCCCATTTTTTGCTTGGGTATTTCAAAACTGTGTACGGGTGTCTATTTGAGAATTACCAGGAAAGTGTCATAATTAGATAACCTTTATATTAACTTTGCTCCATCTTGTCTGTCTGTATGCCCTGTGCCTTCTCACATTTCTCTAGCAGATGGCAAAATGATTATAGGTTAGGTTTCAGGCAAGTGGTCTTCAGGGTTTTTGATCTGATCTACTTTTAGTCTTGATTGAAAAAATATAAAAACAAGATTTTTAGAACAGACAGCCTTAAAACTGTTGCACTAAAATGGAGACAACAAATACAGAACTAATTCAGAGTGATCAAACCTCTTGTATGAGGCATTTTAAGCACTATGAATGCATTTCTTTGCATATGGCTGACTGATCAGTGTAGCATGTACATAGGCCAGATGAACTTTTGCAAACAAATGCATTCACTGTGTCTACAATGCCTCGTACAAGAAGTCTGACCCCTCTGAACTACCCCTGTACTGATTTTTCTCCATTTTAGTGTACTGGTTTTAAGGTGTTCTTTTATTAAAAAAAAAAAAGTTTTAGATTTTTTTTACATGGCAAAAACAGGTTCTCTAATTTTCACTTTCTCCAAGTAAGAGTCTGAAAAAATAGCTGCAAAATAAGTAATTTTATAATGTACATCTTAAGGCTTTATGATATGAGGTTTTAAGAGACTGAAGAATTATTCACCTTGGTTACATAATGGTAACTTGGGTTTAGCATTGGCCTATTCCATTAGAGCGAAAAATAGACCAAGGTTTTCTACAATTACCTTTGAAATATGAGATGAGCAGACTATTTGCTCTTCAATGTTTTGGGCTCAGAAGACTTTGTTCTCTTCATTCATGAAGACTGCTCTACAAGGAGTTTAAAACTTCAATATAATGTGATGAAGTCCTTCAGTGTATACTTTAACATCTGCTTTTGTGTGAATGGAAACATCAATTGTCCTTATGGCAGTCATTACACTGGACAATAATGCACTCAATTAATCTGAAAATACATTTACAAAACACTGCTAACTACAAGTACATATTGAATCTCTTCTGTATGCATTAAATGCTGATTTTATTCTAGAATTTCAGAATGGACATTTCTGCACTGACGTTTGGGTAATGCTCCGGTGTTTCATGAGGAAACTACTTGAGTCAACATCTTACAAAGACAGAAGTTCAGGTATCTTTTGCAGTTATGTTTTCAGCACTGAAAAAAACCAATAGATCTGTGAAACTTCAGTACTGGTGCAGATTGTTCACTATAACAGGAGAGCTGTAGATGTCATGGTACAAAAATATATTGAATAGTTTAGATTCTAGTGTCTATTGTAGTCCATTTGTGGATATGAGAGCTGCAGGATCAAGCAGTTCTCTGCCACTGCTGGAGTCTCCTCAAGTCCAGCACAGTTCTTTACTCTTCCTGAGCTCTTAATCCAAAGCTTCCTACTAGGCATACCCTGCTGAGCTCCTCCTGGGCCCCAGTTGAAGCTCACTTTGCTTAAGTAGCTCTACCAGTCCCTCTGTGGATGTGGTATAACTGTCCTCCTTCAGGTTGCCATGAAGAAGCCTGCCACACATCTTTCCCAGTCACTTGCCTGCTTTCCACTGACAGACCTTCCTATAGCAGGCATTGTTTCTGCCTTGCTGTCATATGATCTTTGGTTGCCTGATTAAGCCAAAGGGTACACTTAAGGATTTATGCCCTTATAAACTCTAAAAGAATAGGGCTGACTTTTTTTTACCCTACAAGACTACAATGAGGGAGGCATGGACAAGTATGTTGTTAGGCCATACCAAAGGGAGGTTAAAAAAAAAAGTGAAAATCTTCACTGAAATCTTGAAACTCCAGAATATGGGGAAATGAGATGACTTGAAGAGGTATTTAGTGAACTTGCTCTTTGAGACAAGCAGTTCTACCATTGGATGTAAACTTGCTCATGGTGACAGGTCTACTCAATGAAACAGATTAGCTGGTAGGAAATTAGAATCAAACTCTGGTCACTTGCTTGAGTACAAATCTGCTTTTATTTTTGTTCTGTAGCACAAGTATGACATTGAAAGACCCAGCAGGCCAGTGGAAGACAGTAGTTGTTCCAGAAGGGAGCTGGAGGACCAAGCACAGAAAACAAGGAAGTAGAGTGGTAAGGGAATGTGTCAAAAAAACAGAGCAATTACAAAGTCTGTCTGTACTAGAACATAACAGAAGTGCCAGGGGAGTTACAGAAAGATAGTTTGCTAAAAAAGCAGTAAGCAGATACACAGGAAATCAGCTAATGATGGATAGAGTGAGCAGCAGCTGGGATAGCAGATATTTATTTATAATAGGAAAAAAATATTTTCAAATGACTCAGAACCCTCAGGTTGCAGAGACAGCTAAACTATGACTATGAGCTTATTGTCACCCTTTCTCCCTCCCCCTTACCCACCTACGCTTTCTTAAATTCACATGTTTTTTTGTCTCATTTCAAATGAGACTGGAATCTCTTTAGATCAGAGATTGTCTTCCCATGGGTTTGTACAGTGAGCACCACAATGGGACCCTGATTGTGACTGGGGCCTTTGGAGAGCTACTGGCATACAAATAATAATACTACATGCATACAAATAATAGTACAAGCAGGGGAGCAAATCAACGCACTAGTCATTCTACATGCTGCCTGCAAGCGTAGTCCCACGAGATATTTTTACTGTAGACTCATTATGAGGTATTGCGCCATATTAGTAAGCACAGGAATACAGAGAATGTTTTGAGTGCCTCACATTTTTATGTAATCCTGCCAGGCCAAGATGGCAGCAGCAAAGGGCCAGGTTCTATATCTAGGGGTTCTTAACAGTGTTACAACACCAATGGGCTTGAGCCCCCAGCCAGTATCTTGGGAAATCATGCACTATTCCCTGGGCACTTGGAGGGCAATCCTTCCCCTCTTACAAGCAAGAGTGAGTATAGTACATATTTTCAATAGTAACATATCAAAACCAGCACTGATCCAGGGAGAAAGTACAGTGCAGGATTCACACAAAAACCTATAAGCAGAACTCACCCCATCCCAGTGTATCCTGAGTGACCTTTACTTCCCAATTTCTCCCATACTGACCATGATAGTTTCAGTGTCCACCTCTCAAAGGGGGGGGGGGACCTCACCTTTTCCCCTCCAGTTGTCTTCTGCCACCTCTGGCTCTTCTGGCACCATCCAATGGCCACTTGATTCATCCACTGGGCACTCACCCTGCCTTCTGGTGCCATCTACTGGCCACTTACACTGCTCACTAGTTACTCACACCTTCTGCTGGTGCCATCCACTTGCACCATTTGCTGGCCCATCTTCTTGCACTGTTAGCTCCTGCCAGCTGTCTGCCTGCAAGATGCTCTTTTGGTTGGAGGTCTCCAGCATCTGCTGGGCCAAAGTCACCTTTTCAATGATTTCAGCTCTTAGAGAATTTCAACCCTATAGTGATCTTAGCTCTAGACTTCAGCTTTTAGGATGCCAGAGACAGGTCCCTGATCAGAATTGCAAAAGACTCCACAAGGAATCCTGAAGTATATCAGATGTAAGCAAGGGCTGAGTAGCTGGGCATGTCTGTTAAACCAGCAAAACAAGGAGTACCTTATTTGCATGGGCTTTTTGTTTGCATGAGTACAATTAAGTGCTTAGCATAATTTCACTGTATATGGATGAACCACCCAGGTGTAGGGTATGATAAGAAATTGTATGTGTGTCTGGTTTTGGTTGCAAATCACTGTTTTAACTTAAGGGTGAAATAAAATGTTTTTTTCATTGTAAGCTGCCCTTTTACTGTATAAACTGTGTTTAGCCTGCCCCTGCTTATATCAATATACATTTTCCTTTTCTTTCCTCTCAATTCCCAAAGTATCTTGTGCTGTTCTAGCCTACAGACGAGGAATCCAAGGAAATAATATGGACACTGGTTAACAAACTCTTGCTATGTACTTGGAATGATGCTAGCAAAGGAATTCTCTTCTTCCACCAACACAGAAAGGAGCCTGCTATGTTTCAAAAAATCACTGCATGGGTAGCACCAAACCCCCCCAAACTCCTCTTCTCTCAGAATACATTACTTTCCTGTTTAGCCCAGCATAAACCTGTGGCAGAAGAGACACTGATTCTGTTGCATAAATACCACATGAAAGCTCAGCAGCTGTATGTTAGCAGTCATCAGGGGCTTTGCTGTTCCAGGGAAGCACCCAGGGCACTGGCCCAGGCCACACCCCCTGGCAGGAGGTCACACACCCTAGCCACAGGCCACACCCCTGGCCAGCGATGGGGCCAGGAGTGGCCTCCGCGGCTGCGAGCGGCTCAGACCCAAGATCCCTGGCTGGGGACAGGGTCACCACTGCCGCCAGTGGCTGAACCCCAGCTCCCCCACCAGGGACGGGGCTAGGAGTAGTCGCCATGGCTGCAGGCGGCTGGGCCCCAGATCCCCAGCTGGGGATGGGGCCACCGCGGCCGCAGGCAGCTAGGCCCCAGATCTCCAGCCCGATGGGGCCAGAGACCAGGAGAGGTGGGGCCCTCCCAGACCCGGGGCACTGGTGCTGGGATTCGAGGCATGTGCCCCGTGTGCCCAGCACCAGCAACACCCCTGGCAGTCATGCCCAATGCTTGCATTGAAAGATACCTTTCCTTGGAGGCGAAGGAAGTATTATACGAATCATTTACAGCAAGAATGATATAAACTCTTAATACAGTACATCCACTCATGTGGAAAGTGCAGCGGGCACACCATTCCACCCTTTTGGTGTGCATAGTTGTTGCTGATAGTTAAAGTTCTCTGTCTTAAACAGTCTTCTTTTCTGAAAATGTAATATTGGCCCTAGTGAAAAGGGAATAATTTCCTGCTGTGCTATCAGAAGATATTTTCATTGTGACAAACTTGGTTTTCATCTTCTTGATAGAAGTAAGAAATCACCATAAGTGCCTTATAGTTTGTCCAGCCATCACAGCAGTAATTAGTACTACTGTCACTCATTCAGTTTTCATGAAACAAACAAGGAGTGTCCTGTGGCACTTTTAAAGACTAACAAATTTATTTATCACACGAGCTTTCATGGGAAAATATCCCACTTTGTCAGATGCTTTGAAGAAAGGGGAATTTACAGAATAGGAGGAAAATACTGAACTAGACTAACATAGCTACCCTCTTGAATCATATACAAAATGTGCCATTCTCTTCCTTCCATCCCCTACATAGTAATAAAATAAAAAACAAACAAAAAAAAAAACCCTTGAATCCTTCCTAGAGAGAAATAAATTTCCCTTATTCTTAGAGTTGTTGTAATAGTGGAGTTAGTTGTAGGTCTCTTTAAAATTTCACCTTTCAAGCCACAGATAGCATACCAGGGAGAACTAGTGCTGCTTTGTATTAAAAAGTGAGTTAATACTGGTCAATGTTCCCATGTTTTGAAATCCACCCTCTTGGAATCTCTCATATCAGATAAGGAAAATGTCTATAGACATTGGGTTTAAAACCAACCACATGCAAATAAGCGACACTGCCAAACATTAGCTTCTCTCTGCAATTCATGCTTTAAAAGCCAGTATTAGCTTTACTACTGAATGGTTTTATCATGAGGTCAAATTAGTCCTTTCTAGACAGAACTAATCAGAAGTGAATTTGGGAGGTTTTCCATAAGACTAATTCCTAAAACCTTTTGGGACTTCACCTGCTTGTCAGTTACTACTAACATATAAATGAAATACATTTTAAGTTATCACTAAATCCTGGCTAATGCCCAATTAATTATACAAAAAGGATATCTACCTTTGTTAGGCATTGATACAAAACAAATTGCTTCCAGTTTTTACTATCATAATACAGCAAATATAGGCTCTGTCTACATGTTCCTTTAAAATGTCTGATAGTTAAGTCCTCTGTGTAGTTAGCACCTGAGATTGTATTTGCTTGCTGATATGCCATATCAACAATACAAATGTTAGTATTAAAAAAATGTCCGATACTTTTCAGTTTCATTGCACCTCTGCTTAATAAGCAGAAAGTCCTGGGTTCAAGCCCCAGGGGGTTGGACTCGATGATCTCACGAGATCCCTTCCAACCCTATGATTCAATTCGATTCTGTTCATATTTTCTCACATACTATAACAGAATGACATATTCTACATGTTGAATTGCCTCATATCACATGACACCTGAGAGGCAAGTATTAGAATCTTCTTTCATTGTTGCTTTATTTCAATTGATAATGTATTGTTTACTAATTAGCCATTCAGATTTATTAAACCTTCTTGTTTTCAGGACTTATAGCAGTGGTTCCCAATATTTTCTATGCCATGGCATGCCTAGCTGCCTTTAATTAATTTGAGGCACACCACCATATAGTTTCCCAATGAACTCATGAACAATATTCATGAGCCAATGAGCCAATCCGGAGCTCTTTGAGTAGTTTTTCAAACAATTTTGTGGCACACCTGCTCAGGTCTGACAGCACACCAGTGTACCATGGCACACTGGTTGGGAAACACTGACTTACAGAATGGTCTAGTTCTGAAGACACAAAGTACTTGTCATTACTAGGATGTGGCAAACTTGTTCAAGAGTATTTGAATTAGCCAGAATCTTCCTGGGAGTTAGGAACCCTGAGTTCTAATCTTGGCTTTGCTAGTGAATTGCTATGGGGTCTAGGGCAAATAACCTGGTGCAATGCTCATCTCTGCAGTCGGGACTGGTATATCACTGTGTCATCCCCATTCACCACTACTAGAGCACATTTCACTGTTTTTCTGTGTGACCCCCTCCACTACCACTCCTGGGCATCTCATGCACAGCCATCAGCAAGCAAGTCACCTCTCCTGACTCAGTGAGTGCCTTCAGCCAGCCACTCATAGGATTATGCAATGGGAAACCCCATTTCAAGTCATAAATCAGAGGAAAATAAATCAGATTTGATTGGGATGAATGAAAAGTAATTGGATTAAAAATTAACACTTTCAATAACCTTACAAAGTCTCTGATAATGTTTCCCACAGGCTGGCTGATCTCCTTCAGCCAGGCACTCCCCAGTCAACAGTCCTTCATGTACTTCATATTTTGCAGATGGGACAGAGAATGCAAAATCTCTTCTTCTGACAGTTCCTTTGCACCCCTCTGGGGGTCAGGTGACAGACAATGTCCACCAATGCTTCCTCCACTTGAGTCAAGGAGCATTGCCTTATCAATACTTAAGCTAGTCCATTGTTCCTGGAAGATCTGTTTTGTTTTGTGCACATCTTAGTGAAGCATGAACTACTTTCCTCCTTTTAGTGTTTGCCTAGATCTGCCTCAAGCCATGAGACACATTTGGGAATTTTGCATAGCAAAGCTTCATAACAATACATACACTATTGTAACAAACATAACAACATTCAGTAAATTGTGAGCTTTCCAAAACAACGTTGCATGATATAACTCTGCATGAAATAAGTTTCAGTATAAGGGTGAACATGAACGATACACAGTCATACCATAGAGGTTCACTTGTGGTCCAGCATGTCATAACTGGGATCGGACGCTGGTGCTAGTACACATCGGAACTTTACTCCACAAATAGTCTCACTCCAGGCAAATTCCTAGTTAATCTAAATAGCAGTTAAATTACTTAGCAGTCAGTGTAGCTTGCATGCTAAATGAGACAGAAGAGGTTTGCAGCAGGAAAAGCAACCAAAAAGAGGCTGAAGGAGGTTGCAGCCAAAAAAAGCAACCAGAAAGAGGCTGTCTTCCTTTTTTACTTTTCTTCCTATATCTTGATGTGCAACTTACACCAGAATTTCCATCACCATTGTTGTATGAATTTGGCCCTTCTCCTCTTAGCTTCAGTTTCCCCATCTCTAAAGTAGCACAGCAATATGACCCTGAGTCACAAAGGTACATTGTTGCCTCAACATCTGAAGTGTTCCAGGTCTGACGTCAGTGCATTCCACATAACTGAACTCCAGAGTTTGTCTCCTCCTGTCTGGCCCAGTTACTATTCAGTAGTTATCCACAGCAGAACAGTCATTGGGTAAGGGCAAGAGAATCAGTACAGTCTGGTGCTCAGGACACCCACCTGCGAGGTGGGAGACCTCAAGTAGTCCTCCTGCTCTAACCACTTTCATAATTTATCCTCAGTGACACAGCCTGAGCAGCTGAGATTGAGGGAGCCACCCTATATAAGAATATCCCATGGCTCAGCCTCCTGTGAGGTAGTGACTCTTGTTCAAAGCCCTTTTCTTCCTCAAGCAAAGGTGAGAGCTGCTACCACGCCTCTGCAAGCCATTTTGTGTGAGGCAAGGCAATTGCCCAATTCCTTCCCTCAGAAATGGCTTAGGCACCTAAGCAATCTCATGTCAGGTAGCTGGTTCTTGTGTGTGAATTTAAGCAATAAGTGTCTCCCTGGAGCCTAGGGATGGGCACTCATCTCTGAGAGAAAGGCAGGGTGTAGCATACACTCTGTCATTTGTATCCATACTGGCTAGTTTAAACAGCTCCCTGTCCAATAGGTGGGACTCTGTGGATTGCTTTCTTAGGCACCCATGTGTCCCATGCATTGCATAAGGAAGCAAATGCCTAACTCAGTCTTTGAATTACAGTGTTGCTCCTGTCACCCCTTTCCTCCAGGTGCCTAAAAGTTAAGCCCCTTGATGTGTGGGGTTCTAACACCCAAGCCCCTTTATGGCTAGGAAATACTGGGGCTAAGGGGCTGTCCTAAGATCTACCCTTTTCTGAGGTCAGTGCCTTCACCTTGGGTGCAGGGAGGGGGCCTAACTCTGTCTGGTGGTCTATGAAGAAGCTGCTGCTGCTGCCTGGAGTCAGGTGGCTTAGACAGCAGTTTTTCTTGCAGGAAAGGGTGACGTGCCCATCCTGTTCTGTAGACAGCAGGGGGCGTGGAGTTGGTGGTGCACAGGACTTTGAAGAGAGGTTTCTCATCTGCCCAGAGACTGTGCTAACCACCAAGCTATGATATATTTTGATGTGGGACTCCCTCAGGTTTTCCTCTTGAAGCTCTTGCCCTATGGATAAATCCTGAGAGAGAGGAGCAGGTGGCCTCAAACTGAGGTCTTGTAGCTTGTAGGAGGGGACCCTAAACACTGTGTGAATTCATACTTGCTCTTGTTGACCCAGTGACTAAGTATTTTATTCACAGTGGAATACACATAGGTGTTTTCTCTTACCACATCTTTCCATGCTTCGTGAATCACTCTGGGACTTTGATGGGAGACAAGAGTCTGGACAACCTATAGGGAAGCAGCAGAAACCACAATTAGAAGCAGGAACGGGTGTCTAGGAAGCTCTTGCCAGGGGCCAGATTAACTTTCCTGTGGGACCAAGGCTGTTAGATTCTCTGGGGCCGAGAGCCCTTGTACCCACAACCTTTGGTCACAAGAAATTCCCCAGGCTTTCCCACATGCTGTCTTTCCACCTGGCAACATTGTATTGCCACTGCCCTGCAGAGCTCTTCATTCCACATCCACACACCATGCACGGTCAGCGGCAGGGCCCTTCCCTGGCTCCAGGCAGGCCCTGGCCTATGAGCAGATGGGGACTCACAATAGCTGCATGAAATCCCACTCAGGTGCCGGGTTGGGTACCACAGGACTGCTGCCACCCAGAGACTTGGCCCCAAGCTGGACAAGAAGCTGCAGCTGCCCACTGCCGATCTAGACAAGGAAGGTTCCCTAAGGTTATGGCTACACTGGCAAATTAGTTGCGATTAAGGAGGCTTAATTCAGACTAATTTGATCCCTGCCTACACTAGGCTTTGCCTAGTTCGAACTAAAAAGTTTTTTAAGCAAAGCTTAGTTCAAACTAGTTAGTAGGTAGTTAGAGGTAGACATAGCTTATATGACTGCAACACGTATCATGAATGGGACTTGCCACAGCTGGCACCAAGATCCCCTCCACCAGTGGGTCCTGCTGGGGCCCTTCTTAGCCTAATTCCCTGGGCTTCAGTACCTAAAGTCCCTGTTGTACTCCAGCCCTGGCTTTTACTGCAAAAATGTATGTGCCAAGTGAGATTAAGTGCCTACAAGGTTTAGTAGGACCTCTGTCAATGGAAGCCTTAGAGCCTAGACAGACAGGCAGGCAGACAAAGGTTTGAAAGAAGGACAGAGATTAAATGACTTATAGGCATTCAGCAGATCACTGGATGAATCAACCCTAGAATGCAAGTTGTTTGATTCCTAGTGCAGCATCCTATCTACTGAATTACCCAGCTTTTTCTCTCCTAATCCTTTTTCCTCTCGCCCCATCACCTATCTGACACTATGTTTTTAACAAGGTTCCCTTTCAGGTAAGTGGAGTATCCTCATGATTTCATTGTAGTATTTATTAACAGAGCAAGCACAGATTTGTTTAATGAGCTGTGCTTGTATCAGTACAGGGAATAAAACCCCATCTTCATTTTCATATTGTGGCAAAGCACGTTTAACATGCAATGAATAACTATGTTGTGTTGATTACATCACAAAAGGAAAACCTTTTGAGAACTTTTGTCTTGTAACCCCTTAGGCTGTGTTCACACGTAAACTGTTATTTTGAAATAAGTTGTTTTGAAATAAAATCCTTATTTCAAAATAACTTAAATCGAAATAAGAAAATGTTAAATCGAAATAAAGGAAAGCCTCAAAGCAAAATAGCATGCCCTGTGTGTGGACATGCTGTTTCGCTTCAGGAGAGGGACAGCGTGGGAGGTGTGGCATTATGACTGCTTCACTGGGCCATGTTGGCAGCCATGTTGCCAGCCAATTGCATAAAAGCAAGAACAGACCTCCCCTCTCTGTCCATTGTGACTCCCAAGAGCCTGTGAGAGAGATGGCTATGGATGCTCCCCGGCTCCCATACCATCCTCAAGCGCTTGGTAGACCCGCTGGTAGCCTGCAGGGTGCTGCCCTGCTGTGGGACACAGTCTTCCCTGAGCCCGACGAGCCCAAAGCTGAGCTCCGGACCATCGTCTCTGTGGCCCTCACAGCAGCAATAGCTCCCTGTCCCTCTTCTGTGCCACAGCGCATCTGGGCACTGGGCACCAGCACAGATGGGTGGGAGTGGGTTGTCTTGCAAACCTGGAGCAATGAGCAGTGGAGGAGGAACCTCTGGGTTAGCAGGGAGACCTTCACCCACCTCGTCGCTGAGCTCACCCCAGTCCTATGCTGAAGGGACATGGTGATGAGGGCAGCCATCCTCATGGACAAGAGAGTGTCCATTGCCCTCTGGAAGATGGCCACTTTCAAGTCCCACAGGTCCATTGCCCATCTCTTCAATGTCAGGAGATCCACCATCGGGGAAGTGCTGCTGCAGGTCGCCCACACTATCAAAACAGTCCTGCTGCCACGCCTCGTCACCCAGGGAGCACTGCAGAACACCATTGCTGGTCTTACCACCCTGGGCTTTCCAAACTGCAGGGGGATACTCGATGCCACCCACATCCCCGTGCAAGCCCCACCGCACTGGGCAGCCAAGTACCGGAACAGGAAGGGATACCACTCGGTCATCCTGCAGGCCCTTGCAAACCACTGGGGCACCTTTCAGAACTGCTACGTCAGATGGACAGGGAGGGCGCATGATGCCAGGGTGCAACACAACTCCTCCCTGTACTGGGGCTTGGAGGCGGGACCTTTCCCCTCCCCATAATATCACCATTGGGGAAGTCGAGGTGCCCATCCTCATTGTTTCTGAAGCTGCCTGTCCCCTCCGCCTCGGCTCATGCACCCCTACGCAGGACCCCGTGATGCCGGATAGCAGCTTTTTAATCACCACATCAGCCGCTGCTGCCAGATGGCTGAGTGGGGCTTCGGCAGACTGAAGGCCCTCTGGAGGTGGCTCCTCATGATCCTGCACCTCACTGAGGACAGAATCCTGGACGTCATCAGTGCCTGCGTGGTGCTCCATAACCTCTGGGAGCTCCAGGGGCAGCCTATGGGAGGCTGAGGCAGAGCTCATTGGTGCCTGGTTCCAGCAGCCAGAGGTGCCGGCCCTGAGGGAGCAACTGCTGCCCAGAGCAAGTGCTGTGCAGGAGGCACTGAGGGACCTGTTTGTCCAGGAGGACATTTGAGGGCCAGGCCTGCCCCACCACACTGCCCGTGCCCCCATTCTGCCACAGCCAGCCCCCACCCAACCCGCCCACACCGTGAATCCAACCCAATAAAACGCTCAACTACAACTGTTAACATGGGTGAACTTGTTTTATTTATACAAAGAAGGGGGTCGAGGAAGGCGGAGCTTGGGAGGCAGCAAGGTTCAAGTTGGGGAAGAACTGGGGGGGGCTTAAGTGGGAGAAAGGATGTGGGGTGGGGGCAGAACTGGAACTAAACTGGGAGAAGGGATGTGGGGTGGCAGCAGAACTGAGGGGACTTAAATGGGAGAAGGGATGGGGAGTGGGGGCAGAACTGTGGGGGACTAAACTGGGAGAAGGGATTTGGGGTGGGGGTTTGGGGATAGCTGGGGGGCATATCATAGGGGAGCCACCCCTGGGGCATGGCCCGCAGCCCCACGCCCTTCTCCATGGCCACCCCATGTCCGGGGCTGCCAGCGGCGAAGGACAGTCAAGTCCCAAGGCGTGGGTACTTCAGGGTCCTGGGGGGCAAGGTGGGTGCCTATGTAGCGCACAGCAATGTTGAGGCTGTCCAGGGCTGCTGCCTGCCACTCCAGGGCTGCCACGACACCATCATTGGCACCAGTGGCACACTGGACCTGCCGGAGGGCGGTGTCCTGGCACCTCCCCTGCTCCACGCGCTAGGCCCAGGGACAAGTCTTCCACTCACTGGCCGAGCTAGAGCAAGCTGGGGAGGATCTTGTCCTGGGTCTGGTGGGCTCTTCTCCTGGGCCTTGTGGTGGTTGGCAGGCTTGCTGAAGTAGGCCAGCGGGTGGGTGCATGAGCTGCAGGGCAGAAGTGAGAACAGTTACTGTCAGCCTACTGGTCTTGGTGTGTGCAGCCTGTGAGCTGCAAACACCTCTGCTCTGACTGCCAGCAGGATTCCCAATCTGTGCGCTGTGTACACTGCACTCAGGGGGCACGTGGCCTCATGGCCCACAGTAGTGAGCTGTACTTGGCAGCATGTGGCCCGGGAAGTCTCCCAAAACCATGTGACAACTGTGCTGGCAGCAGGCTCTCTGCCCTGCATGCTCTCTGCCCTGCATGCTGCCATGTCTGCCTATTGCCACCCCTGTGTTGAGGGACCCCCATCCTGCTTGGACCCAGGACCCTGTCTCTACATGCCTCCTTGCCACCTGCATCCATGGGAAAGCCTGTGCACCTTCCCCCGGGCCCGAACCCAAGCCCAAGCCCCACCGTCCCAGGGTCATTCTCCCCTAGGGACCCATGCCTTGCACTCCTGGGCCTCGGGGGGGAACACTCACCAACTGGTATGCCTGATGTCTGGCTGGATGTCCCTTCCAGGGTGGCTGCCTCCTCCTCTGTATCCTCCTCAGCGGTGCTGGTCCTGTCCTCTACTGCAGGAATCAGCTCCGGGCTGCCAGGTGGTGCACTACTGGGCTGGCCGGTCTCACTCACATGCAGCGCAGCCACAGCCTCTGAGGGGGCCTCCTCAGGCGATGCAGCCAGGGCGCAGGGCTCACCTGAGTCCACCGGGCAAGAAGGGAGGCCACTGGGCTTCTGGCCCAAAAAGGCATCCAGCTCAGCAAAAAAGGGGCAGCTGGTGGCAGCAGCTGGCCCCTGGAGCTGCCTGGCCTCCCTGGCCCAGGCGTACTCCAGGTGGAGACTTTTGACTTTCAAGCGCACCTGCTCAGTGGTGCACTCGTAGCCATCAGCTGACAGGGCCTTGGCGATGTCCCAGTACACGCTGACATTCCTGTGACATGCCTGGAACCTGGCCCTGAAATCCTCCCTGCCCCAAATGCACAGGACGGACAGGATCTCATCCTGTGTCCAGACGGGTGCCTGGCGTCACCCTTGTGCCTCAGCGCCTCAAGCCTGGGCCATGCTGTGTGCAGCGTGGAGGCATGAGACACCAGGCTGGCAGGGCACTTCCTGGTCCCTGAGCACCCTGGGAGGAAGAAGGACAAGCCATGCCGGAATCAAAATAGTCCTTGTTTTGAAACAATGTGTCCAAACGCCATTGTTTTGAAACAACTGTTTCAAAACAATGGCTATTTCAATTGCATGTGAGGTTTTACTGTTTTGAAATGACAGATGTTATTTCAAAATGACGGCGTCCCGTCGTTTCAAAGTAACGAAATGTCGTTCAGACTTGCCACGCTTTATTTCAAAACAATGGCTGTTGTTTTGAAATAAAACCCTGATGTGGACACAGCCTTAATTACTAAACAAGTGCTTTTTCCCCTCAGTTCCTGTTACTGTCAACCTTAGTGAGACATCTTACTCTGGTCCTAGAACTGTCCCTTTGTAGAATGGGATGTGTAGGCAGATAAAAGATATCAAAAAAATACTATTTTATTCAAAGACCTCAGGATAGCTGAAGAATGTGCTGTTGTAATGAAGATGACACTTTGAGTTTTGAGAATAGCATTTAAGGCTAAAAACCTTTAAAAGCAGTACCAAGTTAAAACCCATTTTATAACCTCTCTTTCCTGAGAGAACAAATAGTCAGGCCCCTCAATTAGACTAGCTAAAAGGCTTAACGGAAGAGAAATGCCTCAGCCTACTTTTAAACATTCTGTCTATAGGGGAAGTGCTGTCCTAAATTCATTATGACTGCTTCCACAGTGATGTGCTGGAGGGGCTCTCAAGGCTTTGAGAGCTCCTTGTCAAGATTCTGCCACCAAATTAAAGGGAGAAATGGGGTGATTTCCCTGCTAAATCATCTTTGCCAGAGGAAAAAAATCTTTCTTCTGAAGAGCAATTTTTTCTTTTAGAGTGGACCAGATTGCATCAAATGGCAGGTATTTTCAAAAGAGACCTGAGGATAGACTTCATGAAAGATTTTTCCACTCTCCATCCCACATAATTGGGTTGTACACTATTCAATGCTTTCAGTTGGCTCAGTTTAACTGAACAGAACAAAGTAGAAATATTGTCAGCAAACAACTTAATATTCTTATCTTAATATTATTATTAATATATATTATATAATTTAATATTCTTAACATTCTTAGTCAAGTGGCATTTCCTTCCTTTTTGATTATGGCTGCGAGAATACTTTTGTTCATTTAGTGTAACTAATGAATAGATTTCACAGTCCTTTACTCTTCTCTGTACTCATGTACACTGTAGATACATAAACTTTATCACAGAGAAGAGGAAAAAAATTGTGGGAACCCCCCCCCATTAAAGTATTGATCATGAAGTGCTGAATTCTGTAATACTAAGATCAGAGTGTCCAAAAAAATTGACACTAACTTATCTTCAGTCTGTGTAGTTGTTCTGTAGATATTCAAAGTAGTATGATATTTGTGTCAGAAAAAGTAACAAGTAAAATGTTCATGTAAACCTGTGACCTTTCCTCCTGCAATCTGGACTGGTGTGTTGCTGTGCCACCCCAGTTCACCACTCCAGAGACCTAGCTTACTCTGCTTTACTGTGTAAACCCCCTCTCTTAGGTCAGTTCACACCCAGCCACCTTCATGTAATTAATCCCTCAGCCAGTGGAAGAGCACTCACACTAGCTACTCATGGGGATACATCCCCAACACCCTCAGTACCAGATGCAACTGTGGGAATTAGTCTTGCAAGGTTCAAAGTACCCCCACTGGGCCTTGAAAGCTCATTTACACTTGTCTGTCAATTTAACAAAGAAAATGATATGCCTCCATTTTTGCTCTCAGTTAGGCCTTTTCACATGCTGTCTTTCAACTTTGCATCCTTCAGATAAAACAAACAAGTTTATTGACTACAGGGGGATTTTAAGTGAAAATAAGTCAAACTAATATAAAATCAAATGTTTAATCCTGGCGTGTCAAACTCAAGGCCCACAGGTCAGATCAGGCCTGCCAACAGCACTGATGGGGTCTGCAGAGCTGCTGCCTGGACTGTGCCTGGGAACCCCCTGCAGCAGCAGCAGCAGCAGCAGCAGTGAACAGGGAAGACAGGCTGCCACCAGCAGAGCAGGGCAGGGCTAAGCATGCTCCTAACCCACTCATCTGATCCAAGTCAGAGCACAGGGGAACAAAGGAAGCACTTCAAGCAATCCCTGCTCAGCTCTGCTGTGATCTGCCAACCAATCAGTCTCAGTCACAGCAGGCTGGGCCGGACTTCTGAGAGAGCCATGCACCGCTCCTAAACCCAACTGTTAGACAGTCAGTAAATCAGCATGCTAATTTGATTGACAGCACACCACACAAATTGCAAATAAGAAAGGAAAAAGTAGTAGGGGACCATGTGGGAACAAACCAATCACAGGCCAGTTGGGACTGAGCCCAACCAAATGACAGCATGCTAAATGACTGACAGCGAGTGGGTGGGGAGGGGGGAGGGAGGACCCCAGCCTACCTCTGGCTGTAAATCTGACAAACCGATTGAGTGCCTGCCATCACATGGCGGGGAAAGTGGAAAAGGAAGGAATGTGCAGGAGGTGAGGGTTTGGGAGCCACTGTGGGGAGGGAAAGCCCACAGGGCAGGAAAAAGGGAAGGTGTCTGAGCTGCGGGGTTAGGGAGGGAAAAGGGGAGCCCCTGCCGCTCTGAATGTGTCAGAGGAACAGGTTGGGGAGCCTGTGCAGACACATGGCCCTCACCAGCTGTCCTGCCCTCCAGTGTGGCCCCGCACACTGAATGAGTTTGACACACCTGCTCTACATTACTGTTATGATAGCATGTTCCCTGCAATTTCATACATGTGTACAGATATGAAACTGTCACGTCATGTCCCCAAATGTATCTCACATGGCTTGAATACAGGCAGACAAACAGAGCTGTGTTTACGCATCCAGAGCTGTGTTTACACACCCAAAGCTGTGTTTACACACCCAGGCATGCATACAAGAACAATGGTCTAGGTAAGCATGTGTAGCACCTTGGCTCAGAAAGGAAAGATCACACCTGTTGTGAAATGTGAGCAATCATCTGACCCCAGTGGGGAGGCCAAGAGGGTTTGAAAAGAGAGAAGTATCTGATGAAGTGGGATTTTCTCCCACAAAAGCTCAGGAGATAAATAAATCTGTTAGTTTTTAACTGCTACGGGACTCCTTGCTTCTTTTATCTTCATCTATGTGATTCTTCCCTGGATTCCATCTTCTATGCAACACTAAAGGACTGATAACCACAATCAAATAAAAGGCATGTCACATTCTAAATGAAAGTCCCTGTTTTCAGTCTCTGTTCAGCTTACCCACAGAGTTGGCTACTGATGGTTTTGTAGCCAGTTTCTTCCCTCCCTGTGGATGGGTTATTTCCTTAATTGATTAATCCAGGGGTCTCAAACTCAAGTCACCACAATGGCTGCATGAGGCCTAGTATGTTAGCTGGAGCGCCGCACCACTGAAATCTTTTCATACAACAGTAGTGCAAATATCAATAATGATAGTGTCATTGGGGGCTGCAGGAAATAAGTTTAGGGGCCAGATACAGCCCCTGGGCTGTGAGTTTGAGATCCCTGAAGTAGAGCAATAAATATTCATACTTTTTTGGAAACAGTGGAAATTAGATCTTGGTTCTAGTACAGCTAACCACTCATTCCATATGTCTTGTTTAAACAACCCTGGAGATTTTGAGATATCACCAATGAGAAAGGCATTGTTTCAATTTCAAAACAGAAGTTTCTGCACTTAGACGAGCAGAATTTTTTGTTTGTTTGTTTTTCCCCCTGAATGGAGAAGAAGCAGCCTTGCCGTGTCATTTCCTGTTGCACACATCACAGTTGACAGGGTCATGGCTAGATCAAGGCCACCTGTCCTGAGGGGTGAGTGACTGCCCTGTGTCTTCCATGTGACTCAGTTTTAGTGACCACTCTTCCCAGGATCACTCTATTATCGCAGGAGTTGGATTTACAGAAATTGATCATTGCAGTGGACTGATCATGTAAATAATGATCAATACAAGTGAATTTTGCAACATCTGCAGAGTAGTCACTCACCCTGAGAGGCAAGAGGCTTTGTACCAATACAGAAACCTTTTAAAGGAATGTTTTAAAAACCTCCCATCAGGTTCCTTGTCTAGGGCAACTTCCAAATAATCCATCACAGCCTTTAGACCTGACCTGATGTGCCTAGAGACAGGGCACCCTCGTAGTGTGTTTTCACTTGTATTTCATGATGACCTGGATATTTTAAATAAAGCTGCTTCTTTCATATTACAGTGGCATTAATGCATTAAAGGGTCCTAAGAACTTGGAGTTCAGCTGTTAAGATGCTACACCTTAATCAAGCTTTACATACATCAGAAAAGGCAAGGTCTTCTCACATTTCTCCATGCTTAGGCTATGAGCAGTAGGGAACAGTTGTCTCATGTAACTAACTCAGCAATTATTTTTTAAATGTTAGTAAATAAAGTCATCAGGAGTCAAAACTTGGAAAATACCCTATTTAGCTATTAAAAAGCTTTTCCCCCCCTTGTAATGATTTTTAAAACTGGTTCAGAAAAACCTTACCCATATGTTTGTTTTGAATACAGATTAATTTATAGGTTTAATCTTAAACATCTGTTTCATTAAATCTCTTAATCAGGCCCTTATTGATTAGGACACTGATCCTATGCCCTTTCACATCAATGAAGGCTTCAGTGGGCATTGATGAAACCCAAAGTGCCTGTGTTAGGCTTCTTGGGCAACAAAGATGAAAAGTAAAGCTTTAAACATACCATGAACAGATTTTGTCTTGCTGGGGCAAAACAAAAAAATCATATGTTTTCAGGTGTAAATGCCCAAGCAAAAGTAATAGTCTGAGATTCAGAAGAGTAGCTTCCATTTCACTGGATGAGGGCCCATATTTCCCAAAGAGACTGTCATTAAGGCAACAACAGGGGAATAAGGAATGTGAGATGTTGAGCTGGAGGCAACTCTGCCACGTGGATTTAGTAATATACAGAGTTTATTGAAGTTCCCCTTAACCTGCATTCAGCTTCACTCTTGCAAATACCACCCACTTTCTTTCTACTGGTACTACTCAAGTTTTAGTTAACTTGCTTAATATAGCTTTTAAATGACTCAGTGTAAATACTTGGATTCAATAAGCCAAAAACATGACGCAAATCACGTACATGCTTCAAGTTTAGATCAAAACTTTTAAAGTTAACATTTTCAAGCCATATGCTAAAATACTCAAATCTGACACTTACTCCACAGCTGTGAACCAGATTTGTACATACTGTTCTCTTGTTTTGGAGATGTTTGTGCTCTGCTCTAAAGAACTTGATTTCACTGAGATTTAATCTTAAAACTAAAACCTGCTTACACGCTTTCCTAAACTGAAGCCATAGTCTATGGTGAAGATCCTCCCAAGCATTCCAATGTCTGCAGTACAAGGGACCACTGAAGCAACTTCTGAAGCAACTTCTGCATTTGGCGGATGCAGCTTCTACAGAGCACTGCAGACACACAACAAGGCATGGGAGGATGATTTCCGCCCTTGGCATGCTTGATCAGTTCTATTATTCCTAAGAAAGTCAATCGAATTCTGGTGTGGCAAAGTCAATAGCTAACTGGGAAACACAAGGTACTTCAGGGAGTTGGAGCAAAGAATAAATCTTTCATTTTTAATGTTAACTAGGTCAGCCAATATAACTGGAAAGAGGGAGAGACTGTGAGGGGAAAAAACACACCTGCTGTAAAACATTAGTTTATTTTTAACTCATGTCCTGGTGCTTGTTAAGCAACATGTGCACAGCCATATAGCTATAGCTAAGCCTTTCCAAAGATTATCCATTTGTTCTGAGTCTGTGCCAGTGATGGTGTAAATCTTTTGTCTACAGACTGTGCAATTTATTCACATCCAAAGAGAACTTAGCTTTTAAAAAACACTCAGTCTAGGACTTTGCAATATAGGGTAGGGTTGGAGAAAACCATATTTATCCCTGTCTAGCAAAGGCGTCATCGCCCTGACAAAAGGGTATGCCTCTCAGTCCCACCAAGCAGCCCCACCCCTAGGCTCAATCTACCCCCTTGGGTCTTATCTGAGAGCACGATTGGGCTCCTCCCACTGGCAGCCCAGCCCAAATCTGGCCTCTGCCACTGCCAGCCAGCAGCAGGCAGCATAGGCCTGAGTCAGCCCCAGTCACTACTGGGGCAGGGCTAGAGCCCCGCAGACCTAGCGGCACTGACACCCCTGCTGTCTAGTCCTTGTAATAGTTAGCAGCAGTCATGGCTCTCTTGCTGTGTCTTTTACTCTATTGGCCTTCAACCATACACATTCATTCATGGTGTATGTGTGAACTACACACACGAGAGCACAAAACACTAAGGTATTTAAGTTTGTGCTTAACTTTATGCCTATGAATAATCCTTTTTAGCCAAGTAGTTAAGCATGTAACTCCACTGAGCTTATTTTTAGCACGTACCATCCCTATTAAAGCTTAAATCCTTTCCGGAGTAAGGATGGGATTATTCATGTGCCTGAAGTTAAGCATACATTTAAGCACTTTGCTGAATTGGGACCTCAGTGAATAACAGGACTAATAGCAACATATCAAGGCTAAATAAAGAATGGGAGACAAAAGGTTAAATGAATTGACTTTGGCTGAGTTCACTTCTTTCTGTGCACACCTTTTGTACTTGCTTTCTATAAATATTTGAACAATTGTTCAATTGAGCAGATGTTTGCAGAAAATGATTGTCAGTTATGCATAGGTACTCATGTTTACATGTAAAATTTAATTTCTGCAAGTATTTGCACTTGAAAGGTTGTCAAATCACAGAACAGACAATAAATACCATGTGACTAATGTGACAATTTGGCTAGCCCCTGCTGAAACATCATTATTTTTGGTACCTATCCTCTCCCATGCTTCCTTGTTTTCCTTCCCCCCCCCCATTATGTTCTATTGTACACTGAGGTCTGGGAGTTTCATGAATATATATTTATACAATGCTTAGCACAATGGGAGCCTGAACACATTGAGGCCTTCTAGACACTATCACAATATAAATATTAATTCACATAAAAATTCACAACTAAAATATTAAGTACTAATACAGAGAACTGTCTATAATCAGTCCATGGAGAGAGGAAGGAGGTGTTACAAAAGATTTCAATAGATCCTACCTATCTCTCAGGTATCTATCAACCTGAGCACCCCGGTGTGAGAAAATAATCAGGCTCAAGCTGGGTAAACCAGGTAAAAATTTATTATGAACCCCAACAATATAAAGTAAGTTCAGCAACAATAGTTATTATCAATAAGCAAATAGATACAATGTCACACCATCCCCTCCCAGTCTTCCCAGGACCCCAAATTCATTCACTGTTTGCCTTTTCCACTAAGGGTGTTGGCCTTCAACTCCCACAATGATCCTGTCCATGAGTTCCACAGGTCCCTGGAACCAGCATCCTCCCAATGTGAGCCATCTTCTTCTGACCACTGGTGGTTGGGTCCTATATCAGGAGTCCATTCATCCTCTAAACAGAGTCCATATATGGAACCTCTACCAGGTCCAACAGAGTTCAGAGGCCTCTGTTCTTCAGGGACTTTTCATCTTCAGAGCCCCCTGAGATTCATCCCAGCGCTTCACAGAGCTCCTGACCCAGCAGACCAGGCTTTCAGATGAGAAATCTCTGGGATCTCGAGGCTCTCGATCTCCAGTGACACAGGCTAACCCAAAGCCCTAGCAATGACTCCTCTCCTCCAGAGATTCCTGCTCCGAAGAACCCCCTTCCCTCAGCGGGATCTCCCTTATAAACAAGCATACAGACCAATCACCGCGCACCCTTTTCCCACCACAGAAGGTCCCTCCTTAAAGTCCATGCAGTATCTTCTAGAAACACTGCACCTGGGCCCCCTGCTGCACACAGCACTCTCTATCACCAGGCAGGCCAAAGCACTTGGCTGCCTGCAAAGCTACCCTGGCACTCACTGACAACCATTGTGCAATACCACAGTTACATAACAATAGACTCCCATTTCTGCAGAGGAGGATTCCCAAACATAAACATACCACTATAACACCTTTCATTAGCACAAATTAACATAAAATAATGACCATTTTCAATACAACAGTAGACTATCATAACAGATGTAAAATTTCCCTACAGAGGAAAACCAAATAAGTGAATAAATCAAACAAGGAATCGTGTGGCACTTATAGACTAACAATTTTATTTATTGCATGAGCTTTCATGGGAGAAAATCCCATTTTGTCAGATGCTTTGAAGATGGGGAACTTACAGAATGGGAGGAAATAAATGCAGGTAAGTGTAAGTCATGGGAACTAATCACACGAACTGCAAATCAAAGCACTTTTAAAGATTCAAACACTGGGGAACAGCATATAGAGAAAGATAGGTCAAATCACCTGTTGTAATGAGAGAAAAATCCAACGTCCCTATTAAGCCCTGAATCAATGCAGTCAAATTTTCAAATAAATTCGAGCTCTGCAGCTTCCCTTTGAAGCCTTGGTCTGGTATTCATCAGTCTGAGCATCGCAATTACTAAATTGTCAACGGAGTGATCAGGAAAATTGAAATGGTCACCCACGGGTTTTAGAATGATATGATTTCTAATGTCAGACTTGTGTCCATTTATTCTTTTGTGCAGATTGTCCTGTTTGTTCAATGTATAAGGGGTGGGTGCATTTGTGGCACATGATGTCATAAATCACATTGGTGCATAAGCAGGTGACTGAACCTTTGATGGAGTGGCTGGTTTTATTAGGTCCTGTAATAGAGTCTTTTGTGCAGGTTTGTGGGCAAAGTAAGGAGTCTGTGCCTTTGGAACTTGGCAACATGCAAGACGAAGTGAATAAATGTAACTAAGCTATGCACTGCTTAAAGACATCAAAGAAGGGAGGGGAGACTCAATCAAATAAATCAGTCATTTAGCAGTATTTACTCAGGTCTACAAAATACCCAGTGCATTTTTGCATTCTTCTGTTTGTGAAAGAACTTTATGGCTTTACCTTTTCCACTTCCATTCACTTTATCTAGTGTTAAAAGAACAAATACAACAGAAGAGTTAGAATAAAACTCATTAAGGAAGGGCTGAACCACTGCAGCCCAAAATCAGATATAAAGTTAAGTCTGTACCTGCTGACAATTCATGTTCAAACTATATTTGATTAAGCTTTTATAGTAGCACAGACACTACAAGAAGTAGGGGAAAAACTAGCAATATTCTGAAGCTTTAGGCTCAGTGTTGATATGCTAGGAGTAGATGCTGTGTTTTCATTTTCTTTTTGTTTCTTTTCCTTCATTCAGTACAAAATGTTCAGAGTGAAAATAGTTACTAATATTTCTTCCTTAAGTTCTGGTTTTGGCTTTACTACACAATTCCTTTACATCCAACTAGTGATACTCTTCTTTTTTGACTCTTCCAGACACACTTGCATTTACTTTAGGTTAGCTTTTTCTTTTATTAGTTTATCTAAGCACATTTGACAGTGTGCTTCCTGCTGTACAAGACATGAAGCAAATGTGGCCCTTTGTGGTAAGACAGGCAGAATCCATGGTGCATTAAAAAATATTGATTCAGAGATTCCAAGGTCTGATCATCTAGTCTGACATCACATGTAACAGAGACCAGAGAACTTCCCCCAAAATAGGTCCTAGAGCAGATCTTTTAGCAAAACATCCAATCTCAATTTAAAAATTGTTCATGATAAGAGAATCCACAAGCCTCCTGGTAAATTGTTCCAATGGTTAATTACTCTGCCTGTTAAAAATTTACACCTTACTTCCAGTCTGCATGGCTATGTCTACACCTAAAATCATAGTTTGGACTTGGTTAGTTTGAAATTTAGTTCAAACTAAATACATTTTTTTTTAGTTCGAACTAACTTTTAGTTCAAACTAGCCATGCTTTATTTAGTTCAAACTAACTTTTTAGTCTGAACTAAAAAAGCATGGTTAGTTTGAACTAAAAGTTAGCTCAAACTAAAATAATGTGCGTAGTTTGAACTAACTGCTAGTTCAAACTTATTTAGTTCAGACTAGTATGTCTGTATCATGCTAGTTCGAACTAAATATGCAAGTTAGTTCAACTAAGCAGTTAGTTCCAACCAGCCAACCAAACTGACTAGTTCGAATGAAGCTTTGCTTTGTTCAAATTAAAAAATTTTTTAGTTTGAACTAGGCAAAGCCTAGTGTAGACAGGGTTCAAATTAGTTTGAATTAAGGTTAATTTGAACTAATTTGCTAGTGTAGACATAGCCAACTTGATTAGTTTCAACTTCCAGGCATTGGATAGCTGTAAACCTTTCTCTGCAGGACTGAAGAGCCCAACATCAAATACTTGTTCCCCCTTTAAGTGCTTATAGACCAGTTGTTCTGACTACCTGTAACCTGTCAAAAACAATGGGGAAAAATCATGGTTTCTTTCCCAGCTGAGCACCACAGACGATTGTCTGAAGAGTCAGGGTGAAATATTGGAAATAGCTGAAAGCTGTGAAGGGGGGCAGGGGCAGCAGAGGGGGCACAGAAGTGGCCAGTGGGGGCAGGAGATGTGCAACCCCTTGTCAGTGCCATATGCATTGGAAGGATAAGGAAGGATGGAGTAAGGGGCATAGCAGAAGTGAAGGGGAGGGGTGTGGGAGGGGAGAATGGGGGGAAGGATGAGGGCACAGGATGTGGAGGGAAGGATGAGGAACAATGGAGCAGGGGCAGGAGGTGGGGGTATTGAAGGAGTGACTAGAGACAGAAGCTGGAGATGGGGGCAGTGAAGGGGACAGCTGGAGCCAGGATGTGCCAGGGTGGTGACGGGGGCCATGGACAGCAGATGGGGCAAAGGAAGGATGGGTGGTAGCAGGAGGTGGGGAGCAGGGGCAGGAGCTGGAGGTGGTGAACTGGGACATGCATAGGAGAAAGGGGCAGAGAAGAGGTGTGTGGAGGCAGGAGGTGGAGGGCTTGGGCTAGGGCAGGAGCTGGGCTGGTGAAGGGGGCCAGGGGCAGCAGATGGGGGCAGATAAAGGGTGTGTGGGGGCTGAGAGCATGGGGGAAGGATGAGGGCACAGGATGTGGAGGGAGAGATGAGGAACAATGGAGCAGGGACAGGAGATGGGGGCGTTGAAGGCGTGGCTAGGGGCAGGGGCAGGAGATGGGGGCAGTGAAGGGGAGGACTGGAGCCAGGATGTGCCAGGGTGGTGAAGGGGGCCATGGGCAGCAGATGGGGGCAGAGAAGGGGTGGGTGGTGGCAGGAGATGGGGGCAGGAGATGAGGGCAGAGAAGGGATGGGTCTGTGTGTCATGTGACAGGCCGTTGTGATGTCAGAGGTGACTGGGGGGTGGCTGCATGCGCTAGGTGACAGGTTGTGTCTTGAAAGGAGAGGCTCATTTGCAGATTCACCAGACACAGACGAAGACCACTTAAAAGAAGGTTGATATTTATTAAATGCCAGGGTAGCATACTGAACAAGTCACCCTAAGCAAAGCAAAGCAAAATATAAAGTGGTGAGAGTTTGCATCCCTTCAGCAACCAGGGACCCCTGGCACGGCTGTGGATGATTCCAAGGTGGTTTCCGAGGCTCCTATCTCAAAAAGCCCATTTGGTGAGGTCCAGCAATCATAGGGGCTGTGCTAACACATAGCATAATTCAGAGGTAGGGGGGTGATCAGGCCCGCACTCCCTGAACAGGCTTGGACCAGCCGAGCTGGCTCTGAAGGGCACAAAAATGCAAAAGCACAAAATAACATACAATGAGCGAAAACAGGCCTAACACTGGTTAAAACAAAAACATAGGCAGACCCTGGTACAATCTTTCTGGGCAAAAAGCCCAGAAAACAGCTTATGGAAAGGTTGTTCCCATGGGTAAGGCTGCAAGCACCACTACACTGTCCGTTACAAACATTTTCCGCAAAGTGCCCTATAACATAGGTCATTGTGAAGTCAGAGGTGATTCAACCAATTGCTTCTTGCTCCCTCCTTGGGAGCAATTGCTTGAGTCACCGCTGACATCACAATGGCCTGTCACATGGTGCACTTCACATCACACAGGCACACATGCAAATAGGTTATGTCTACACGTAAGAAATTAGTTTGAATTAACTTAGTTTGAATTAATTAATTCAAATTAATAATGGTTAATTCAAGCTAAGTTAATTCAAACTAACGCCCCTACTAGAAACCCAAATCAAACTAGCATGTCCATGGACAGGACTTGCTAGTTTGATTTAGAAAGGGGGCACGATGGGAAGTGTGGCAACATCGCACCCAAGAAGAGTCATGCCCCCACCCAAGACATAGAAAGAGGAAGGCACCCTGAGACAAAGAAGGTCAAACTGAATCAATTTGAATTAATGGTTAGTTTGAATTAATGCAACTTTGTTGGGTTAATTCGAACTCATAAGTTCAAATTAACCATTACTGTGAAGTAAGAGTTCATTACTTTGAACTAAGGAATTCCTTAGTCCAAAATAAAGAATGCCACTGTAGCCATGCATTAATTTAGTCTGAATTAATCCTCATTCATTTGAACTAAATTATAAGCATAGACATACCCATAGCAAATTAGTATAGTAGCTAATTCTACCATTTTCATCTAGTAATGGGCCAATATTGTTGTCAAGACTATTGTCATTACTAGTATACTTTAAAATGTGTTATTTTCGTTATATCTTTTGGTCATAGCTCTCTTTTAATTCCCTTTGGCTGTGTTCTCACACAGCCAGTTATTTCGATATATGGTTGTTTCGCAACAACCGTATATCGAAATAACCCTTATTTCGAAACAACTTATTTCGAATTAACAAAATGTTAATTCGAAATAAGGAAAAAACCGGGAATCGAAATAGCAAGTTCACACTGTCAACTTGCTATTTCGGTACCTGGTCCAGGGGGCTGCAGCCCCCTAGGGGTGAGTGGCTCCGGCAGCTCACCCTGCAACCCCAGAAAGGGGGCTGCAGCCCT